>JAJIZL010015828.1:0-62458 GCA_023969395.1 Amblyomma maculatum | reverse complement strand
TACATACATACATACATACATACATACATACATACATACATACATACTCATCGACGCGGTGGTGCAGTGGTTAGGGCGCTCTACCGTGCTGTGTCCAAAGATGCGGGATCGAAAGCCGGCCGCGGCGGCCGCTTTTTGATGAAGGTGAAAAGCAAGGCGCCCGTGTGCTGTTCGATGTCAGTGCACGTTAAAGAACCCCAGGCAGCCGAAATTTCCGGGTATCTCCACTACGGCGTCTGTCTTAGCCTAAGTCACTTTAGAACGCTAAAACCCATACATCGAACCAAACTGCACGCATACATGCATAAGTTTATTTCTCTAGGTTACACAGTTACCCCGCAAGCATAATGACTGTTGCGTTATACTACGTGAGCACCTTCGAATGACTGTACGTAAAGACCACAGGCAAGAATACTATAGATTTTAGCAGTGCCTCGATGATAACAGCACTGATCTTGCGACATGCTGCCAACTGTCCGCCGCAGCAAAAGATTCCTTGATTTCGTTATCGTCATTGCATAATGTCGGGGCTGAAACGGGCTTCTGCTCTCGTATTATTCAGAATATATACAGATACGTTTGGCGAAACTCCCCATTTCAGTCTTCTTTAGAAGCCACCAAAACAAAAATAAGCACATTAAGAGATCGCTGCTTAAGGTGAACTTGGCCGACATTAAGCATGAAAGTACAAAAAAGACCTTTCTTTCATACCTGGAGGACGACGCTTGGGAGGCGGAGGAGGAACGCCCTTTAGTCCTTTGCTGTGCCTGCTGTTGTTGCTGCTGAGGGGGATGCGATGGTGCGGGTTCGAATCCCTTCAGTGGCTTTCTGCGGCGGGGCTGGTACTTGTAGTCAGGGTGGTCCTTCTTGTGCTTGCATCGCAGTCTTTCGGCCTCCTCCATAAACGGTCGCTTCTCGTCATCTCCGAGCACCCTGTCATCAAATAAAGTACAATCATGTTTAAGTGCGTCTAGATATTTTATTGTATTCGAAATCTGTTTTCAATCAAATCCAGAAGCCACATTGATCATTTCACACAAACATATTAGAGGAGTTAAAGGACGTAAGAGTGGAGCTTTATACTATGCTGCTAATTTCGTTTGACTTTACCTCCATGGATGAACTGAGCAGACGTAATACAGGCGTTGAAAAAGGACGATTTAAAGTGGATCTCTTAGGTATAAGTGCGACACAAATGTTTTTTATTTGCATTTGAAATACTTATTTGCAATATCTGACGGCCTTTGTGTCTTCTGGTTCGTTTCATCTATAATTTTTATATGGAACTGCGTTCCGTATAACCTGTCTATCTATCCTTCTCCCCTTCGCTCCATTCCTCCTGAACCCAGTCGGCCGCGGGGCAGAGGCGCTATCATCGTTTGGTTGTGGACACACCGATTAACGTGGTCCTTTAGGGTTTTGTTTGAATGCTATGGGTTGCGGTTGTGTGATGGTGAAACATGAGTTATGTGAGACTATTTGTAAATTCGCTATGACGCGCCTGAGGTACGCCTTGAAAGTTCGTTCGTCCGTTACTGACCTTCTCGGCATGGCTTAGTGCTCCCCTCTGCTTTTTAATTGGCCCGGGAGCTGCGGCTATTGCGCGATGAGGCTCGGGTAGCTTGCTGATGCCTAGCTATGCGATCTCACAAAAAGTAACCTGCTGTGGTCAATGTAAGTGTACGTGTAAGAAAATGACCTTCGCGTTTTTATGAACTATAAATGAAGCGCCGCACGCGTTTTTACTTCTCGTTTCACAACTTGAGAAATGCATTTCGGCAGTTGCATCTATCATGTCACTCCAGAGAAGAATTTCAGCATTGCGTACTGATCGTATTTGAACTTAATAGCGAATATTCAACAAGGAAAAGGGAAAACGCAAACACTGTGGCAGACATGGTAGTGCGGGACGATAGGATGGCGTCGAAGATATAAGTCCATCACGTCAATAGACTGGCTTCAGAATTGGAGCTGGTTGCGTAAATAAGATGTCAAAAGTCAAACGAGTGCAACTATTTGCTCCAGCTACTAATCCTAAAGTACCTAATATAAAGAAAAGCCGCACAGATGTGTTACTTGGTGATTGACAGTGGTGGCTTTTTGTTGCGGTGTCCAATGTTATATGCTTCAGCCATAACTAATAACTCCGATCTAAAAATAATAAAACATTGAATTGTATCGGTCACTGGCCATGTTACCATGATAATGAGTACTACCTCCTTGCACCAGCAGTAATTATTATTTTTATTCATCGTGATTGTTAACAACTTCCAGCATTTTATTATTTTTATACATAACTGAATAACACTATCGCTTTCGCCTTATGCTGTTATTGCACTGAAATTGCATGTGAAACAATTCATTCTGCTAATAAAAAAGTTCTAAGCTGCAGTACCAGAGTACTATTCTCGTTCCATGCTTAGCTGACTGTTGCATCTGTTTTCCTCACTGTGAAAGCACTTGGTTACTACATTTCTCTAACCTTAATCTCTGTTATGGTTACGAGCAGTTATCTTGCCACCTATCAAGTTATAATGGAGGCGATTTCGCACCTGCTCCTGCAGCACTGTGCAGACTGTGCAGACTGGACGACGAGGGATGACGAACCGAGAAATGCACTCATCAGGTCATTTAAACGCACTTCTCGAAATATCGAGAATAATCATGCCGGCAAGATTCAATTTATTTTTTTTATTTCATGATATCAAAACTAGTATTGCAGGCATGCCAAGTTTTTCATGTTATACAAATGTTTTGACAAAAATAGGTCACAGTTTCAGTATCTTATATGACCTAACCTAATGATATCTAAAACAGTAAAGGCAGTGTAACCACCAGTGCAATCTATTTCTGTGACCTCTAGAAATGAAACTCACTGCTCCCGTATTTCTCGCTGTAGCGCCCTTCGTCTTGTTTGAACCTCTGAATTCGAGTACATGGTGGACCCGAGAAAAGAAGAACGTTTTATTCCTATGTGGATACTGAAAATAACAGAGAAGGCTATAAATATTGGTTAATAATTCTGGGGGCATAATTCATAGCTTAAGACACCCGGAGACGCAGACAGTCACAAATAGTATAATGTATTTTCGTTCTCCTCGCATTTGTGCCCATTTGCTGCGCTGTTATATTAGTTATAGAGAAGTGTACCTTAACCGGATAACTTGATATCCCCAAGACTGCTGCGGGATAGGTGCCAGTGCGAATTTCACAACTGTATCTATCAGTTTGTTAGGCAGTTATGTCTGGAATATATTAACCTCTGAGTTTCCATTACCTCGACCTGCGTCGTAACGAGGAAACGAAATTGTAATTTTTAGACCATTACGCCCGTCAGGGCAACTATAGCTGTGAGCGAGAAAATGCGAAGAATACGAAATTTTAGTTTCAAATAGGGCATAATAATGACAGACTGGACCTGCTAAGCGCTTCAGTCTGTCACAGTTTTATCTTTAAGTCTAACGGTAACAGGTGGCCATGGTCTCATACGAAGGGAACCAAAATCATGATCGCGTCGCGGCAAAATTCTTCAGGTAAAAAACAGCAACAACAACAGAATTCCACAAAAATACTCAAAGCACCGCGTTATTCCTTGTAAATATGCAAATAGAATTTTTTACACGGCAAGCGAAACAGAAACTCCGTGCCCGATAGCCAGTAGTTTGTTTGCCAAGAAGGCCGGCTGAGTTTACAAATGCCAGACCGACTCAGCTCCCGGTGCACGTTAAGCAACTCCGCGTGGCAAACATAGTTCGCATGCCATATTTGCAGGCACCCCTTTGTTCACACTTTCTGGAGACATTTCTTGCTCCACACTGCAAACCTATACAGCTTCCTGTGCACTGACGTTATGCAGAGCCGTGGACAGCATATACACTGCGCATAATCGTGAACATAAGAGATCTGCCCGAGTTCTGAGCCATGCCGCGGTACATGTGGGCGTCACGCGGTTGTACATGACGGGCGCTCTGCCCCAGTCTCGACACTAGATGTGGGCAATTTCATGAGACTTCGACCTCATGAGGTCGAACTCAACCTCTGCGCCGTCGTTGTCCACTTCTCCTCTTTGTCTCGTCTTTGTCGCGCACTTATATTACTGTCCATCATGGTTCACCAACTCGCCCAATCAGCCGTTCTTCTACCGCTCAACCTCAAAGTTGCCTCAATCTCACGTAGTAAGGTGAGGTTGGCCATAGGTAAATTGCACATCCATAGTACATGGCTACAGAAGATCGAGGTCTGTTTATTCAAACTGTCCACCCTGAACAAAGATTGCGTGTAGAGGATACAGAGGTATGTATTAGCGTGCGCGTGCGCAGTTTATCTTCCTCTTAAGAAAGGAAACTAAGCGGCGCTGACTTCAAAAGTCGCATTGCACTTCCTCCTGCTTCCCCAAATGTGCGTGCACGGCTTGGGTCGAAAAACTTTAGAGTCTGCAGTGAAGGCAACGGTAAACGTTATCGAAAACAAAATACAAATACAACAAAGTATCCTCGGCGCTTGGCTAACCGGTTGCGTGACGCTAGAAGGTTATAACTGCACTGCATCCGAAAACGAGGACGACAATGCATAAACTATCTGAGGAGACCGGCAGTGGCGGTTCCGCTCAGCCGCAGGGCCGTTATTGCCCATCCCGTTATAGCTAGCCAGTTGTGGGTTAAACTGCAGCCGTGTTTGTATATATATACGATGCGAATCGCAGTCGCGGCCTGCAGATTATTTTCTACAATCTTCGCTTATATTTAACGTGCAGATAAATATCGGCACACTTTTGTTTTTAGATATTTGTCTCCATGGAAACGCAGTCGCCGTCGCCGGAACAACCGACTCACAAAGCCTGACCCATACAGCTCTCAACTGCGCTACCCCTAGTGGCAACAACACAAGCCATCACGATTATGCATGTGAAACCTGTGCCTCATGCATTTTTCAGCGCTTGTCACCTAAGATAAAAACGCTGCTCATCCCTGCGTTTCTTTCCCATCTCTCGCCACTAGCAATCTTCACTTCCTATTTCCGATTAGGATGACCAGACAAGTCTAGCCAGACTGCCACGTCCTGAGTAGCGTTGTGCATGGTTTGGTTAGCGCCAAAAACGATGACTAGTTTGTGAGATAGACACAACATGAGCGCTAATAATAGGGAGTCATATATGTAATCGCCGAAGACCAAATAAAAATAAGAAATGATCAACGGCATGCCATACTTCTGTGTTCATGCCTTGAAAAACGGGTTTGCTGCCAGTTTCCTGACATGTCAGACGGGAGGTTGTGTAAATGTACGGCTAAATGAACGTGAAAAATCTCTCTCAGGCTCAAAGTCCTCACATTTAGTTGATCATTCCTGGGGTTGTAAAGTTTATAAGCTGAATTGTACGCCGGGATGTAAGTCGGTGTGTAATAAAAATGTTCCCCTTTTTATGAGCAAGCTAGAATTTTATCAACTCATCAAGAACGACGTCAGCGCTAAATCACCGAGTCTTTTTACATCTTAAAACATTGCGATACATGCATAAGCGCACCGTCAATATTTTTAACAGCAAAAGAGCTGGCATACCTGGATCACGAATGGAGCCAATTTATTCCGTTCTTTCCCGCCTTCTCGGGTTTTTGGTTTTCATTTTTAATCATTTATGCATCAAATCTCGTGTTACTCAAGTCCCCTAACAGATGTATCAGGCCCGAAGCCTTTCACGAGATTGTTATATAATACGTGTTTTTTCGTTGAAGTTTGAGTTGCGAAAATAGAGCTCGTGTTGCGTCTTTGTCTCAATTCAGTCCTCGTATTTGGCTCTAACTGCATATTTAATCAGATTCAACTCGGCCAACTCTGCCTCTTACTACTGACGTAAAGCGGTCACCCAGCAAGATGGCGCCGCATGAGGATAAATGATGACTGATGGACGAGGCTGCTTTCATTGAAAAGTTAACGGATCATCTGACAGGCGCTGACTGACACAGGAGGCGCTATCAAACTTATCTGAGCTCATAGGTGCAATAACTCTTTACTGCGCACAGGAGAACATGAAAGGCTACACTGAATTAGATCAAGGACACACCACATTTTTGTTCCGCGATTTTTTTTATATATGTTGAAATATTAAACTGCACAAAACATCAGCAGGGTAACCAGATTCGGCCTGGCATCTTCGATTCACAGCCCAACAAACCGTTCTTCCACAGCTCCGCGAAGCATCAAGCAGCGCCAGTGCTTAATATCATACGAATGGCGAGTCACGTGGTTAGCAGCACCGGCAGAGTGAGTGGGTCACGTGGTTAAGCGCATGCTTTCATGGTAATTGGTGCGGAGCGACATGACCTTGAGTTCTGCATGCGAGAAGTGGAACTTCGCACCGAAAAGAGCGCTTCCTGGCAGTTCAAGTGGTTTGAGAATTAAACAGAATTAAAGACGTCGAATGTGCACATGCACAGCCTGATGGCAAATCATGCCGAGTCGTTTCGCGCTACATTTAAACTGATGCCTTAATCACTGAGAACATCTACCGGTGCAGGCTTCTCCACCACAGCGCACGATGACGTGTAGGGAGATGATGAAGCCATTTGTACTGGCGATGCATTTCCGAATGACCCTGATACGATTCACATATCATTAAATAACAGTACTGTTCAGCAGGTTTCTTCTTTCAATACCTCGGTGTCGTTTTTGTTCAACACTTACACTAGCACGAACATATAGATTTAGTATATAAAAAGCTAGCAGTAAGCTGTTATCCACTTGTTGAGGCAAAGAAGTATTTTCCGTGCAATGTGCTACGTACCTTTAATTTTTCGGTACTTCAATGTCACATTAGCCACTGCTGCAAAACTTGCGGCGAAACGAGCAAAACTTATTTGCTTCCCTTACAGATACTACTGAAGAGGCCATTGCATGTGATATCATGCGTCTTGCAATTACAGCAATATTAACTTATATAAGGAAAATCGAGTACTGTCCTTTGAATCCATGCTAAATTTCAAACTTTTGTAGGTTTCTATATAGCATTATTAATGCTAGTATTCCTCTACCATTCAGTACATACTTTTGCATTCCCATAATGCAAGGCATGCACAAAATGGCAACTTCAACCTTCCTGCCTTGCCGCAATGCATACGGAAAACGCTTATTTCACTTTTTCGAAGCAAGCATTTAGAATACAGTGCGTATTAATGTGAAGCTTGTAAGTAACTTTAAGCTTAGTTGCAAGATAATCTTAATTAACCGCCAGGTAGAGCGCTGAGCCACTGCCCTCATTTTGTCTCCTTTTCTTCTGTGGATTTTTTTCGTTTTTTTTTCTGTACTGGATTAATCGCCTAACACCCGTTTACTGAAATATATTTGTTGCAAAAGTGTTGAATTTTGTTTTTGTTTGTTTGTTCTTGTTTCTTTTTTTCTCAATTGCGGATGCTTGAACAAATATATTTTGCACTAGACCATCCTCTAGCCCCACGGCGATCAGTTCAAATGTTATCTATTTCCATGTTTATAAATAAAGAATGCTTTCAATGGCTGATTGATGAACACACTGAGCAAGAAAATCAAAAAGTAAAAGCCGTTGTTTGGGGGCCTCGGACGATTCATGAATAGGAATGGGCTACAGGTGTTCAAATTTAAAACGTCACCGATAATGACGTCAACGTTCAGCTTCTCTGCATTGCTGCGGTACTATGAGGAGAAGCGCAAAAATTGTGCCGGCTTTATTAATCGATTACGAATTACCTTGATCTGATAGTACAAAACCACTTGGTGAGCTTAATCTCAACCTTCATATATCCTAATGTGCGATCTTGTGAGAGTCTCTAAAACGCGTTTCAGCTTAAGGCCCGCTAGCCATTGACCGAGCCCGAAAGAAACCAAGCACATGAATTCGGAGGAACGTATATGGAAGGTAAAAGGGCATCGGGGCTCCATTACACATGTATGTAATTTTGCTCTGTATCAGCCCTGACTTGCTCGGGAGTTGCAACAAGGACCTTTATCACGCCATATGAAATTCTAGTTTATCAGTTGCATGAAGACTGAGGGAGTGTTAGAACGTTCCGTAACTACTTTGACGCCGAGTCTGTATGCATGCTTGAGGCCGTAAGGTATAAGCTGGTGGAATCCGCCTCCAGTTGGTCAATACAAAATGATCCGCACTTTAATGAAACTTAATTAGCTGAGCGTATTCATAAGCAGATGAAGTTGTTTATTTATGACCCTTTAGATGGGGTAAATACAAGGCTAGAATCTAAATCATACTTAACCATAAGCTGCGCATAGCCGGTCTTTATATTTTTTTACTTTTCACGGGGTGGCATTTTCGCGAAGATTAGAAGCTCAGCCGAAGGAGAGAGGGTGAGATGCATTGGGTTGTAGCTTTCCTAACAATGAACAGTACTTCAACTGATGATATGTACAGTCTTGGTGAAAAGTCCCGAAGCCAAATGATCTCCGTCTCAGCCGCAAAATGGAGCCGTCCCGCCATAATTAAAGAACAAAGGGCATGTAAAATGCAGGGACATGATTTTTTTTTTCTCAGTAACAAGCTGTCTCATATCATTCCATAGTTCTTTAATCTTGAATAGCGCCGTGAGGGCTTTATTTTGCGACTGACACGAAAATCCTTTGGCTTCAGGTGCTTCGACCAAGATTTTACCTGTGAAGTTGTGCCGATTGCGGTCAGGCGCATGATACGAGGAAGAAAGAAAGGAAGGGGTAACAACTTTCATAGTGCCACATCCAAAAGCAAATACTTATCAGAACCCACATAATAATGCCCATATATTTGAAATTAAATTGCAGTCACCACCTAGCCCTCTTCAGTAATAGTCGAGAACCCCTAACAGAAATAAACTTAGGAAGAGATAATTGCTTCAATGATATTCTAATATAAGATAATGAAATTTGTGGGGTGTACGTTTAAGCCTGTGCCTATTACGAAAAAGTATCGCGCGCATGTCAGATAACTTTGTTTCGTGTGTACAGCTGATGCCCGATAGGAATCTAAACCATTCGGTGAACTATAGCTTTGCTGACTGCGAAGCATATTGCACTGCGATACAAATTTGCGAGGGGAAATTTCCTTTTGGCCCACAGCTATATGAAGAAACAGACAAGGAATGCAGTTTTGTTGATCTGCGCTGCTATAAATAGAAATGATGTTTTTGTTGTTCATGGTTGAGGAAGAACGAGCCAAGAGCCAAAATTGATTTCATGCTTCTCGAGCCAACAGCATGCTCACACATCGAATATATAAAAAAGTGGTACGCCCACTTCTCGCTATAAAGCCAGGGGTGTGAGGTCGAAATATACGTTCACCACGTGGTACTTTGTCGATAGCTCCCACGTCTCTACACACACAGTGATAGTGCAGTAATTAAACCTCACCGTTATAGCAGGGAAGCGAGCACAGAGTTCTAGGTTACGATGCAGTACGACCACGGTGTTCACCATGTAGAGCAGGGGTCATGTCGCACATGTGAGACATACCTAGGTCTATCAGTATCAGTAAAAAAAAAGGAAGAAAATAACAAAGGGGGGCCGACAGCGCAACCCATACACGACTAAAAACCATATATCGTTTTCTGTCGCCTTTTGATAGCTTACTCAGATCAATCTATGGCTCAAGGTTAGGGACCGGAGGTTACTGCCCTTTGATTTGGATAGAAAACCCTCAGTTGCAACCAAGACGCTGTAATTAACTTGTGTCGGCGTCGAATGGTGAAATACAGCCAAAAGGCGCAGCACTCATAGGAAATTAATCGGGCTTACGAATATTCAAATTTTCCAAAAGGAATCGAATCCGAATATGAGGGAACATGCCTTCGAATATTGGAACGGGGTTCAAGTAACTGATTTGTAGAAAACAAAATGAAAATAAAATAGCAAATTGTTTACCGCCTTGCATAACTCAAAATTCACATATCTGCAAATAGGCTATAGAATTGCACAAAAGTGTGCATCCTACTCAAAAATCTCATGTAAATTTTATATAGGCTTCTGTAGGAATGAACTGCATAAACCCAAGTGGAGCTGCCAAGCTGCTGCTGAAATAGAAACTCTTATTAATTTGGCCTTCAATGGAACAGAAAAAAATGCCCAAATTAACTGAAAGCTCGAATTATCGAATGGGCCTGAAAAGAACAGGCGAAAACCATCTGCAAAACAGCGCGATTATCTTATGAACTCCTGCATGATGGTTGCCTGCATTTTAAATGAAACCGATGTGGGAATCATCATCCTTTTTCTCGGTTTCGTCAAGTGATTCGCTTGTGTACACTGTCGGGAAGGTCATCTTCACAAAAGGGAAGTTGCCTTTCCCAAGCCGGCCCGTCGCGTTCTGGGGATGTCATACTGGCTACCCCACGCAGTAAAGTTTTGCGGTGAAGTACGCAGTGCGCTCTAACTGCGGTTAATTTGAAAATTTTCGATGCATTCGGTAATTGTCGAATAATCAAAAAATTTCGAACATCAGTTTCCCGAATACCAATCGAATAACGAACGTAACTGCTTCATATTCGAAATTTCTAATATTCGCGCATCCCCAAGATGCCAGCGGTATATGGTGCTTCCTGAACAAGGCTGGTATTAATTAGGGTCACTGGGCCGCAAAGCAAGGTCGCACTGACTGTATGTCTCAGAGCCCTGTCATTGAGGGTCTGTGTATATAGTTATAACTCTAAAGAAAGTATAGGAAAAGGAAAAGACTTGTCAAATTATCAAGGATAACTTGAGAGCTTATCCTTGCCTGACATTCCTATATACTCAGAAGAGGGTGACATAGTGAGAGAGGTCGCGTCATCAATGGGTTATCAAGTCGACCCTGTTACAAGGACGCAAGATTGTTCTGGGACGTCGAATACTGGTGATTACAGAAAATTTAAGCAAAGGTGCGTTTACAGCATCACTCCTTCTACAGGAACCGGAACCGCACCCGGAAGCAAAGCATCAGGGAACGAGTGAAAGAAACTACAGATAGTCGCGATGTTGGAGATCTTTGCAATAATGTCCACACACGGCGCACTGAACTTGCTCTGCACAGAGGCGTCTTTTGCACTTCACGTCAGCGAAGCGTAGCGGCCGCGGCCGAGGCTCGGTTGTTCCCCCATTCTCCCCTGCAACGTCAGCTTTCTGACGCGCGCACACGTACGAACGCACGCACGAACGCACACGCGCGCACGGCTGGGAACAAAATTAAGTGTGTGCGAGTGGAGGGGGGGGGGGGGTGGAATTTGGCAGTCACCGTTGCCAGTTAGTCCTCTTTTCTATTTTACTCAAACGTTACCCGTTCTTTACCATGCACCTTTAAGGGATAGTTGTGTCAGATTATACCCGAAACCTGGAATGTCTGGTACGGGAACTGCCGGCAAGGAACCAATTAAGAACGGTCAGCATCATTGGACCAAAGCCGAGAAGATTAGTTGCAAGCATCTACGACCCCCTGAACAACTCTGCTCGTATATATATTCAAACATAGAAAATCTCGAAGAGAGATTTCAACAGTTAGCACTTTGGATGTACACCAATGGTACCCCTCACTTTACACACCAGAGTGCCCACAGTGTGCAGAAATATAGCTACAGCTTTTCACATGCTGTGGGCATGTCAATTAAATCCCTTTATCGATAAACTTCCTAATTCCAATTCGGAGCAGTGGGAGGCTATTCTGCACAGCGAGGACTGGTTCGCAGGGCCTACGCTGCGGCGCAGGCCACTGTGCTGCCGGAATAGAACTCCCATGCACTCAATAAAGTTTTCAATCAATCAATCAATCAATCAATCAATCAATAGTTTGTTCGGCCGCCAACACGAGCCGCGTGGTGTTGAAAACTGAAAACCAGCACGAGGGTTTCGAACGTTCGGTAAGTGGCATTAATTTTCGGCCATCGGAATTTCTACGGCAGGAAGCATTTCATGATACGCTTATGCCAAGAGGAGGAACAGTTGGTCGTGACAACCATCATAATGTAGTATAATCTCTCGGAGCCTTTTAGTTTTCTGAAAATTACAAGTTTAAATACCCAAGCTGAGACACGTGGCACTAGCTAAAGGACAATAGACGGACGGCGTATAGTTCAACGGCGTATAAGGGTCGAAGCATTTGCTTTTACGATGGGTGGGCTCTCCAATATGAAAATGAAGGCCAACAGCCAGTGCCACCAAGGAGGGAACAGAACAATTTTTTGTACTTATGAATTTTAAATTAGCTATGTAGTCGTTTTATAATTTGAAAATAATCGATTGCCAATCGAGCCCATTAGGGGGGAAGCCAAGCAGTACTGATCCGGCAGCAAAATGAGCAAAAGGCCACAGAGCAGCGCGCATTGGCATCAGCAGCTGCGAAGTCGCTCTTCCCACCCATGCCCCATAACTATCATTTTTCGAGATAGCCCCACTAACAAAAATATATGAACCTTGATGAAACTATAGCGGTTACAAGGGGCACATGCTTCTAAGCAGTGTAATGTAATATAGTTGAGCTTGCGCATAAAATGCTCGTGCAAGTTCTAGCTTTAGGGTGGATGAGAATGGCACTCACTTTCACCCTCAAGAAATTTCGGACGTTTTCTCTGCTACGAGAAGCCGTACAGTATAGCGGCAGTGCCAAAAAAGGCCTTTAAAAGCCTTGTTTCTATAATATTGGTTAAACCTGCACCCCTCTATGACCACCAGTGCAATCGCTATATATAGCCTTTTCTAGCTGTCTCCGCGCTTAGGCGAACGTGCTTCAGATTTAAAAGACAGGAACATATCCGCGGAATATTCGACGATAGCAGGCTTATCCAGTCTTCGCAAGGTCAACGTAGATTTTGAATGCTCTTGATAGGACAAAAGTGAAAACAACTGAACACAATTTCTTAAATGACAAAAATAATTAAATTACCAAAGACCTCATTATCAAACTCTATCAGCTCGTCTTTTCGTGATGGTCTTTAGGTGCACAGAATTTCTTATTGAGGGCCTGCAGGGACTGCTGCAAATGCTGGGGTTACATTCCGAACTTAGCGCAACAGCCCCTAAGCCTGCGCATGCAGGAGGCATACGCACGGCTGAAAGAGTGTTGTTGTTGTTGTTCTCCTCTAATGTGATGGCACATACCCCCACAGGGGGATCGGCCAAGAATTGGGGTGCAGAGATATTACATTTTGACATGTATAACTACATCGGAAAAAAAAATAATAAATGCTAGGGAATAGAAAAGGAAATGTAAATATGATAAACCAAAATATATAAGAGTAAATACTAACGCACGCAGTAAGAGAATAGTAAGATTTATATGTACAGATTAAAACTTCAAAGCATATTAGTGTTTCAGATCTTCCTCTCAACATCGATCTTTTCATTTCAAACGCCTTAATAGGTAACAAACAGCCCAGAAGGCAAACGTTAACACATCTTGACCTGAAAAGTTATTAAGGCCTTTCTAGGCTCATGATGAATATCTATCGTTTGCGAAATGTGTCCGCGAGATTCCGCGAGATGTGTTCGCGAGATTTGTCACCGGGATTCCGGCCGCGAAATGTGTCAGCGAGACGTGCAATAGGTTCTGAAATTTCTACATTACTGTTCTGACTTCAACATAATTTCACTGGAAAGTATGTCGCAATAGGTTCTTACGACGAAGCCAAAGAAAAGAAAGTAATGAAATTATCACGAGTGGACAAACACGCAAGATAAAGGAAGAAGAGAAAAGGTAGACAAAAGAGAAACAAGAGAAGGAAGAGGAAATGCTTTCGCCACTAAGCTCCTAAGCGAAGATAAGCACATAATTGTTTTTAGGAAATGGGGAATTTGTCTGCGATGATGTTTGAAACTGTAAGAGAAACGCCGTTCGTGTGATCTTCGAGGTGTCCGCCGTCCACAAGAGCGAAGGAGGGACGTGGTGGTACTCGACATAGCTCGTCATGAGACAGGTGGAGCCATCGTACGTCCTCGTGTGCAACATTGAACCATGACTCCGCCGCTCACGTCTTTAGCAGACTGACTGGTGACTGGTCTCGTGACCGTCGATGTGGTAACTTGCGCTTATGGACTGCATTCAGAGCACGGACGGACTGCACGGACACGAAAAGGGGAAATTATTATATGTATTTTATGGCGAGGATTATTTTCGGAATGCGTGCTGTTTCTCGGGTAAGCTAGGAAGGCGAACAATAATATGCGGTGTTTCTCGTATATGTATACCCCAGCCTATTGGCCCACGGCTATGTAGATTTTTCGGCAGGGGTTACAGGTAACGGGGGAACGAGGGGAGTGGAAGCAGCGTGCTCCATGGCTTTACTTGCCCAGAAAGTACAATACCATAGAAACCGGCGGTGGGGAGAGGAGGAGGGGTGGTATTGAGCATGATTTCATGTGGAGCACATCTACTTGAATACGCGCCTGGCGACACCGATTTTAAAAGCTAATGATAAAAACAAAACCAAACAGTTTTCTAAAAGCTTGAATGACGCTACGAGCTGGACGTAGGAAAGAAAAAGGGTGCGCGTGTTACTCTTGACTTGCATTCCCTTTTCATTTTGTTCTGTTAGGAATACACGTGTGCACGGGGAACACCTAAAACCAATATGCTAATTTGTTGTCCCTTGCCACAACAAGCACCGGCATGCAGTGGCTCATTTGTTCAGCTTATCCTACGTGGCAGGCTGCGCGCGCTGCCATTCAGGAGAATAGTGCATTAAAGACCCACCATGGTTTCGCTCGACTGCTGAGCCTATGTTGCAAAAATGCGGGATCGAACCTCGGCTGCGGCGGCAACTTTTCGATGGAAGCGAAAAGCAGCGCGTCCGTGTACTGTGCAATGTCAGTGCATGAAAGAACCCTAGGTGTTCGAAATTTTCGGAGCCCTCCACTACGGTGTATCTCATAGCATGAGTCACTTCGGAACGTTAAACACCACAAAACAAAACAAACCATCAGTGCAAAAAAACTGAAATCACGGGGTGGCTCCGATAAAAATAGAAGTGAGGACACCCCTCCCCCCTCTCAATATTTTCGGAGATGAACAGAACCGGAGCCCTTCACAACAGCAACTATTACATATATTAGTGTGAGAGCACTGTTCCAAGGGTTTTCTTTTCTTGAACACTTTTTTAGGACAGCGAGTTTCAAACTTCAAAGTCCAAATTATTACACTTGCTATCATTTGCCATTCCCTTAAAAATACTCACAGAAAGTCCCAATTTCAAAGAAAATCAGCACGTAATTGTTATTTATAGTTATTAACCTTAAAATATGTCCTTCCTACCGCAGTGCTTATATTGAGGTCTGCTTTGTTCGCTTAGGTCAAAAGCCACAAAGACCACTCACCTCCAGAGCTTGCCCAAGGTTTTGCTGAGCTCTGCATTGTGGAGATGTGGGTACTGGTCAGCCAGTTTGCGGCGGGCAGCTTGGGCCCACACCATGAACGCGTTCATGGGCCGCTTGACGTGCTGCCTTTTCTTCTCCGAAGTGGTCTGTCGAGTCGTCTTGGCCACGAGGGACCAGTCGTAACTCTGGAGTACTTTGCTCACGGCGGCCTGAATGCCCGGGTTGTCATCGAGCGGGTCCATGGAGAGACCTTCGGCGCTGTCCCCGGAGCAACTGTCGTCGTCATCGAATACTCTGGGTCCTCCCGTAGCTGCCCCTCCGGCCACAGAAGGTGACGTCTGCGCTCCGTGATGGTGACTGTTGTGATGGTGCCCGTGGCGGTTTCGCCGGCTAGAACTCGGCTCCATGGTGACCAGCTCGATGACCTTCTTCGGAAAGAAGGTATCTTCAGAAAAGCCACTTCCTCGCCTCGGTGTCGACGGCATTGCTTTGTTCTCTATTGAATGTGACGGCGATGCTATGCACGCTCGACTGAGCTTCAGTGAGAGTCTGGGCTTTCTTGCAAAGTACAGTGTCTACCTTACTGCCGAGCACTCCAATAAGGATAACTGATGGTCCTTCTAGGGCTATTCAGATGACAGCGACTTCCAGGTTCCCACAAGCTCTTGCGTTTCACGTGACCAACAAAAGCAAGAAACTGTTCAGTCGATGTGTTGCCGTTTAAAATTTCAGCAATTTTCTTTAATTATACAGCACTAGCACTTTCGCCACGCGTCTGTAACTTTCTTGCGGTCTACTCATCGAAGTAACGTGCAGAACTACAAGAATGTCTCTCATGTTTCCAAGACAGCAAACACGGAAGAGGTATACAGCAGCAGGCTTGCGATAAAACTGGCACTAAGAGGTGTCAACCAGTGAGCATGCCTGAAATCGCTAGACAGCCTTCGCATTCAAGCGGAACACGGTGCCACAGAAGTGCCTGCAAGTAAATCGGAGACGACCAGACAGCCGCGGTTCTTTGTCCTCGATGTCAGCCGCGGGGGACACAAGGAGCCTTCAGTGCCAAGTAAAGTGAACAAAAGGAAGCGCTGTTTCATGCGGCGAGTTGATTGATGGCTCGTATATATATGCCTTCGGCGGAGTGTCACGGTCACACGTGGATAGCCTGCATCACGATCAGGTAGACCTTGTTATTCGTTTGTCACGCATAAGCGCCGTCACTGCAAAACTTGGTCTCCGAATTTGTTTTCACTTTTTACCATCCAAGTGAACCAGGGCAGGATTGCGAGCAGAAAGAAGAATTCAATAATCGGCACTGTTATTTTAGCGATGAAACTGAAAAGTTAGGAGCTCAAAAAAGTGACGCAGAAATCGCGTTAATCGACACATTTCAGTTTATGTATATGGCACTATAGCGACCCTTATATGTATCCTGCGGGCACCTTGTGCACGTGTGCAGTCCCGAAAGGTACAACGTTCAAAACGAGGTTAGAATTGAACCCTTCCTTTAGCTAAGCTTGTACGAGTGAGTAGCAGACGGCGAAGCGTTTTATTATTTTTTAACGCCGCTAATAAGACCTAAAGAGCTCCACGAGATCGAAATTGCACCTAACACACGAAAGTGTACGTTTATGGGATGATCTTTAAATGTATACTAAATAACTCGATGACCTTTCGAAAGATGAGAGATCAAGTCAGAATCGCTGATACCACGACAGACGCAATAAAGACTTTTGACTTGTGCAGCCGCCCACCTTGTCTCGCTCTCTGCGAAATTACGTCGAGGGAGTTTTAGGACTCACGTAGTTTCTGTCACACCGAGCTCGCGCGAGTGAAGCACTGTATCCAAGCTTTGCCGGGCTCCGCACAAGTTCACAAAAAAACACCACAAACGCTGATGCGCACAAAATAACTGCCGCTTTGTTCAAGGATCAGTCACCGGAAAGGCGCGCACTATTCTCCGCGAAGACGGCAATCCAGGTAGGAGACACGATTCAAAGAGGATCATCACATCTGTGTCAATTCGGGACACCTACTGTGTAAGTCGTCAACACAATGGGCAGCCGAGGTTCCGCTCTTCCGTGCACGACAAATGTTCCCGCGTATCCGACGAGTAGACCTTTCCGCCACAATGCCAGGAGTCCTGAAGCGTGTTCCAGTGGGTCCTGGTAAGCACTCCTCCCCAACCACGTTTGCACACGCCACGGCAGTGGCAATTATGGCGCTATCGAATACTGGCTAAGGCGGCGAGGAACGTGCTCTTTCGTCTCTGGAAGATGGAGGAGAGCGTAGCCGCTGTCGGACGGGTGGGGGGCGCCGGGCAGGGCACCTCGAGTTGTTGCCGCACCGGGCCGCCGCCTCAAGCCAGCAGCTGTCGAGGCGAGTTAAGCGGCCGATCGAGCACCAGCCACAAACGGCCTGCCAAAACGCAGGAGAGTGAGATAGAGACAAGAGAGAGGAGGGGTGCTGTCCTTCGGCTTCACTCCTGGCGCACGCGACTCCCTCTCGATATGGGTATCCACGTCCGCGACGGCTGCGGCGTCTCCCTTGGCGCGGTCCTCACCACCGGCGACGTTCGTGCGGCGGCTGCGCGTTGCTGGCGTGCGGGGCAGCTAGTTGCCGCATGCCGAGGCGTCCGTCCTCGCTTCTATTCTCGTCGCGTGCGCGCGTGTGCGTTCGGGGTGGTGGTAGAAGAGGGCTGGGTGGCGTGGTGACGGCGAGGAGGCGGAGTCGCCGTCCGTTTAGTCGCTCGACTTGTGTGCAAGGGAATCACGTGAAACGCACCGCCCTTCATCGTTTGGGGCGGCGTGGTGAGGGTCTGGTTCGTTGGCGAGGGAACCCCTTGCTGCTGCTGGCTCCTCCTATGGGACGTCCCACTAGAGAAACTTACATCCTTGACGCCCTCCATACCTCTTACTCCCCCCCCCCCCCCTCTTACCCCCGCCGCGCTACAACACTACCCCCCTCCCGACGTTTTCTACTTGGCGTCCCCATCATCTGATCTGATGCGGTAGTTATGGTGTGCGCAAGTTCAGTGAAGAAATATTGGCGGCAAACCAGTTAAACGGCTTCTCCAGCAATGCGCTATGCAGGAAACTCGGCACAGGAGAGCGAATCACGATTAGCGAGTTTGTCTTTTACTTGGCTTCGTGGGAGCCGGCTTGTCGATTGCCTGTGTGACGTACCAGTTACGAATCAAGCGACTTTGAATACGCCTACAACGGCGATAACAGGAGGCACTCGACGGAGTACACCAACAATTGCAGCGTAAAGTTCGTCGCCGGCTCGGGAATAATGTTTCGTTGGCTATCGACCATTTCCATATGGTTTGAATACAAAGTTTTATATTTCGTATTATTTTTACTCGTCATCAAGGAAGTAGGCTTGAAATGCCATGCAGCGTAGCCATATAACAAATCTTGGATGACCTCCTATATCGACTTCAAATTAGCGATACCTTGACGGCGCCCTTCGACGCGACTAACTTGGTTCATCGCGATCATTACATGAAGCAGCCTTTGTGAGACACCCATGCCGAATGGAATTTGCGATTGAGTAAGAACGAAATGCGATCCGATTGGAGCCATAATATATCCCCTTTCTAAAAAAATACATTCAGTGTCCTTGTTGCTGCTATAGCTGCGTATGACGTGTCACTTCGGCCAAATTCAATTCTAGAAAGAAAGTGAGCGAGTTGGTCAATGAAAAACATTTCCTTCGACAAACATGAACACCCATATCGGGCAAGCTTTTGTGAGGAGACGGGTATGCTTTGCCTATCTGGATTCATTTGATGTGCAGGTAGGGAAATGTAAACACACGCCTTCGTTCAGGATGCATCGAAGGGCGCATGATACGATGGCTTGGAAGCGAGCCTGTGATGTTGCGCTCGGCATTGAATCATTGAATCTCTATAGTCACTGGATTACCGGCACTTGCGTTCACTTTGTAATCTGCCATTGCCTTATATCATATGAATATACCAGAGGCCTTATTCCATAGGCCTTATTCCATAGGATTCCATTTTCATTTTTCATTTGGTCACACTTCAGCATGTTGGCCGCATGAGGAGCATCAGGCGGCCAGTCACGGAAATCAAAAGATAACGACTCCCTCCGTCGGCGATATAGAGAGCGCCGCTCGCCGCACGCATCTAGAGTTACTAAGCCTATATAGTAACTCTACACGCATCGGCTCATCGCTGGCTAACTTCGTTATGCAGCCAATGGTGAGGTGCGGTCGCCAATGAAATATAATGGCTCGGTGGCCGTGGCTCGATAGCCGTGGCTTCTTCACCAACCAATACCAGAAGACAATGGAATGGATCTGATGCAGAAACAAAGCTTATGTAAGGATTACATATAACCTAAGAAGCATCACAAAACAACAACAACTCTTATATGTATACGTGTGCTTCCATATGGCATTATGTGTTCCTCTACTCAAATTTTCCATCTTTAAGCAGCGTGTACAGGTCCAACCTAATTCAGTCATTGCGCTACATGAACAACACAAGAGAGGACAACGAGCCCACACACCTGTGCTCGCGTTCTCTCTTTTCTGTGAAGTCCATGGAGCGTCCTTTATTTTGAATTTAGTTAGCAGAACCAACTAGCCTGATAACATACTTTAATGAGGTATAGCTCACAATAGTTCTCTTTATCCGCTTCGACTCAAACAAAAACCATTGTGTGTCTGTGTGTGTGTGCGTTTGTTTGTCCTAACACCCGCTGACATGGAAACAATATTTGCATTATCACAGCCCATTTCAAATCATGACCAAATAGATTTTCTGTCAGCAGTTTTACCTTCCTATCATACAATCCGTCATTTAAAACCCTCCCCGCCCTATATATGCGGTATTTATATCATCTTCATAGTCAACATATGTGGAAAAATAAATGAGCATAAAATGACTTTCATTGAACACGCCGAATTCTAACTACCTACTTATTGGAACTGCATGCCAGTCGCTGTTATCGCAAGAACCAAGTGCGCTTGAACGACTGACATTTATAAACGCTCCGCATTATACGGATAAATTGTCGGTCATCTTCGAGTTAATATTAAGATAGTCATTAATAATCACTCGGACCACCGAAAGCTCTCTTCTCCGCCTCAATCCCTCCTTCTTCAATGAGGTGTTCAGCGATCCCTCGTTGCGACAGGGGAGGCACGTGTCTCGTCACGTGTTAGGCGTGTGTGAGTGTGTGAGTGTGTGTCTTCCGACAGCCGAAGACACTGGCCGGCCTCTATCCGACGCCGCGCGGGCGTTACAACAAGCCCGGCATAGCCACAAACAAGGGGCCCATGGACTATACGTGAGAGAGATTGTGAGATACCGACGTGATGGCAGCGAGCCGATGTCGTGCGTCTGTTGGTGTGCGTGCGTGCAGTATAAACCCGTGGGAAGACGAAGAAACAGCGCTCGTGGTGGGGACAGATTGAACGCCACTCCTCTGTGTGCCCGATGCGGTGGCGTGGCTTGTCGAGCTCCTGAGTCAGATAGCGGTGCCTTGTTCCCCCGCTGGCAAAAGCGCGCGCTTCTGTGTGAAGGAGGCTTTGAAGCTCTTCTGTCATGCCGAACTGCTAGAAACAGTAGCTGCTTCAGCAGCACAAA
Organism: Amblyomma maculatum; assembly: GCA_023969395.1. Lineage (NCBI taxonomy): Eukaryota > Metazoa > Arthropoda > Arachnida > Ixodida > Ixodidae > Amblyomma > Amblyomma maculatum. The sequence goes on along the minus strand of JAJIZL010015828.1, from coordinate 41,550 downwards.
TAGTTGTTGCTGCGGGATCTTTTGCCTTCCGGTACATGAGACACATCACTTGTGTTGACGGCCTGGGCTATTTAGCGGGCTATTACTTTTCGACGGGGTATTATGTATACGCGGGGCAAAGACAATGTGTCCTCATGTGCTGCACTCTGCTCTCAATGCATGCATCTGTCTATTTAAGTACGAAACTGCATTTTCATTGTCTTTTTTTTTTTTTTCATTCACTGTTCGTTCGTGCAGTGATGCTATAGTTAGAGGTGTTGGGAGAAAGTATGCATGAAGAGTCTTGCGAGACAAAAAGGGCTCTGTGTCTTCATGCATACTTGCATCCGTAGCATATATATGTACGTACATTTTAGCCTGGTATGCAATGGGGCGTATGTGTATAAAGGTACAGCCCTTGATACGTGATATCTAAATGTGCTATATGCAGAGTGTACAGACGCGGCGGATATATAAATCATTTTACAAAAGCGAAGGTAATTGTTAGTTTACTTATGACATCGAAAACACAGCACTTCAGGCCGGCTTTATTTTGAATAAACGAATCGAGCACCCTTTTCAGTGCATGGGGAGTGGCTCGTCGTCTTTTCGTGACCCTTCTTCAATAAAGCAATTCTACAAAGTGCATTGCACATGCTCCTGCTTCCCAGAAGTAACCAAGCACCTCGTACCGTCGCCTGTGCACGTCTTCCTTCGCGCTTTCAATGCTGCTAGTTTTACTTGAGCTGTACCTTGCCAAAAATATTGAATTCATGTAAAATAATTGTAGATATGGCAACAGGACTGCAGACGGTGAGGGCAGCAATATGTAAAGCATTGATAACGATATATACATCCGTGCCTCATTAATATTTGGTTCCCGAGAAAATTTGTCCATAAAGCGGATTTTGCGTAATAACGAAGTGCGAAGAAAAATATATTCCGAAAAAAAAATATTAAGATAATTGTTTAGGATCTGTTTCGACGTGCACAGTGGTGTTGAATGAAGTCGAAATAAAAAAAAATTCAGCAGCTCGCAGCTCACTGTGGTAGTAGCCATTAAGCTTGAAACAACATGGTGCAGCTTCACGCGCCTATATAGTTATCGAGCTATCATTCACGTGATGACGTCTCATTTATGATGACGTGCCATTTATGCAATGCCGCAAATGGCATTAAGATGCTTTCACTTGGCTACATTGCTCTGTACAACATTGATTCACCCAAGAGGAAGGCCATTCAGTAGCACCTTTACGGAGCATTCCTCTGGCGTCCTGCACTAAAAAATCGAGAAATTAGATATCTGGTAACGGGAGCAGATGCTTTTTTATCATTAATGTCCCTTGTACCGTGACAAAAATGTATGACCCTGACCACTGTATTTTCGCTTTGCTCACGGTCCGGACAAGGAAGTCCCATATTAACGAGGCGTAAATACTTTGAAAATGTTTGGTCCCCAGAAAAATTGTCCATAATCTGAGTCGTCCTTAATAACGGTGGCCTTATTAATGAGGCACGACAGTATATAGCTGCAGGGACATGGGGAGGTGGTGGCCACCGCGGTGCACTGCATGGCTGTAACTCGAGCTTGCTTCGGCTTTTCGGCTTTTCGGCTTTCATCGAAGAGTGATAATATTCATATAATTATTATTTTAAACTAGCAGTAGTAATCGCAATAGCCAGACAAGTGAATATAAGTGACTTGAGATATGTAGCTCTTAAGTAATATTCCTCTTATGAAAGATATAATTAAGTTGCCTTGAACTGTGAGGGAGCAGAGGCTCTGTCAGGCATATTGCCTTTACCTCTGCCCCCTACACGGCGGATGTCCATAGAACAATAAACAAATTTCAAACTTCAAAAGCACTTTAATTCGCCAACTGGACATCAATTGAAATAATAATATAATTTGTTTACGCGATGGAACGAATTTAAAGCATATGAGGAAATAATTTAAGGGTGCAAAGTGTTCCACTGTGGTATTCCAGCAAATTCAATGGTACATTTGTCATAGTTTGTTTGAACCTTGTGAAGGAGGAAATTGTAGCGTTCTGAAAATTTGGTGTTCTTTTCTATATTTCTTAGATAACCAATCGAAAATGTTTCAGCAGGAATATTGTGGTTTATAGGCCGGTAGATGCTGAATGAAAGATTGAAAAAAAAAAAAAAAATTGGCCGCAAGGCGAGATATATAGCGGAATGTAAAATTTGGCTGAGTGAGAGAGTAATGGGTTTAATATCATTTATCTTACTGGCTTTGCTTTGAAGGCACTGAATCTGGTCCAAAAGTGTGTAATGTTCAAGACATACGAGCAATATGAGGGATGATATACGAGCGGAGTGCATGCAGCGACACAATGATATGGCGTTGAAGTTAGTCTTACGTTTTAATAATTATATAAATGCCAAAGGAAAACGTTTTACTAAAAAATGAGAATGTAGTTTAAGTTCTATATTTTTGTCTAGAGCTTCAAGATAAGTAGCTTTGTCAGAAAACAGTAAAACATGACCGTTAAGGCGCACCGATACGGATATACGAAAAGTGCTATCTGTGGTGAATGGATAATAATGAACTAGGCTCTTGCAGGTTCTGCATGTAAAAGTTGTGAATTTGCATCATACATAATAAAATCTTATTGAGATCAGCGCTCCAGTATGTACACAGCTTTCTCAGGTGTGAAAGTTGTGGTGAGTATTGTTAACGTGATTCAACGAGCTAGCAAAATAATTAATATATATCAAGAAAAGTAAAGGGTTCAAAATAGATCTTTGACGAAGTTTCATAGCTACGGACTTTGCAGACTACATGTTATTATTTACTAGAGAAATTTGTGATCGGTGGTTAGGTAGATAGCTGTGAAGGAGTTCTAAAGGCGGACCACAGAGTTTCTAAACATGTTATAATAGTTTCTGTAGAAGAATGTCATGATTGTTTGTATCAAATGCTTTGGTTAGATTCTTGTAACTATTCCAACAATGAGACCATTTTCAATGGCATCCTTATTTTTGTCAGTAAAAGATGAGAGAGCAAGCTCACAAGAAAATCGTTAACGGAAGACAAATTGGTGAAGTGGAAGTTAAAATTTGATACAGGTATGTCGTGAGTCACGTAGAGATCAGTTTTAGATAATTATGCTACCGAAAATTAATACCCCTTTAATTTTTTTACATATCCCATTATGCCCTGAGGCAATAAACAACGTTTAAAAAAAAAAAAAAAACAGAGACATGTACTGTGCGTTTTCCTTTCGCCCAAAACCAAACCAACTTAACATGCTTAACATTTTGAAAAAGTCTGTGCCAGTCGCTCATTGGCAGATATTCGCGGAATGATACTGCGGTGTTCGAAGCGACGGTACAGCGCCGGTGCAGTTTCAAGATACCTTCTTTTTTATATAGTGTGAATCATCAAACATTGTGTAAGATGCGCGCTGCAAAGATGCCGGTATATTTCTGACTGGTCAAGCTGCAGGATAAAAACGAAAATTCGAGGAATTAAATTCATATTAGCACACCTCGCAGTGCTGCTATGGCTCTTATTCCTTAAAAAGAAGACATTTTCCCTGACGTGGCAGCATTAGTAAAGAGTAGCGATGAGGAAGAGAGAAATAACACATATCACAAGCCTGAACATGGAATTACGACTGAATTCACTAACCTCTTCCTTCACAGCAATATACGTACAAAGATCTGCACACAGAGACCGTGATTTTTTTCTTCAGCAGAATTTGACAGCAGCTAGCATGGCACTTCTGTACGTCTTCAAAATGTACGCTATGCCAACCTACACCCTTGTCCAGGAATATAACATAACGCTTTGAACAGACCATCATCAGCTGCCTTTTTAATCACGCAGCTTCTACGCACTTTCCTTTTCTGCACCATTGTTCTTTTCCACGCTGTGGGAAATCCGGTGTCATCTGCTCGGTAAATCTGTGAACCTATGTCACATCCTATGGCGGCGACCAGAAGAAGCCGCAGTTAGTACTTGGAAACGTGCAGTGAAGGATCGTGGTGACACGAGCACGGCCGCTCTTGAGTACACGATGTATATGCAGCGAGGGTGCGGCCGACGGCATGCAGTACATAGCGTATACATATAAGGCAGTGCCGTATATAGCGCTATGAAATCAGTCTGTGTTTTGTCCTGCCTCCATTTCATTTACTTTTTGCTTGTTGCAATGTGGGTGTTTGTAAAATCTTGTCGCTTGTGAGAAAGTGAAAAGCGGCATTCATGTAGAGCCGGTGTGCTCTGTATATCTGCATTTCTTCAGTTCCTCTTGTATACGCTGAAGAAGTATATACACAGATACCAAATCTTAATTGTGAATTTATTTCAGCGAAGGGGCAGCTGGGGAAGATATGAATATTCACAGAAAACCGCGTAGTATTAGTCAGTACGATGATGACTGCAAAATAATTTATAATTGGATTTCTTGTCATGTGTTGTTTCGGTTTCTAGAACTGAAAGATGGCTATGAAGTCAAAGTTCATACTACGCAAAATGTGTGACATTTAATCACTTCTTCGTCATTTTATTTCCATATCGCGGTAAAGTGAGCCTGCAAGAATGATAACACATGGAGGAGCAGAGATTACATCATCGTCGTCGTCGTCGTCATCATCATCATCATCATCATCATCATCATCGTCGTCGTCGTCGTCGTTTATTTTTCCCTTAAAGATCCCTATCAGGGACATTACATGTTTTCGTACCTGTGTTTTCGCACCTCTTTGGACCTCTTCTGTAGTTTTACGACACAACCACGAGACCGCATGAATTGAAAGATTTGCAGGACTTTGATGCCATTATGGGTTGCCCATTAGAGAATGGAGTCGAACCCACCTAGACCCTTGTATACATAGTCAAGCAAGCTACTCTTAGGCCATGCAGGCACGTTCGATCCACTCACCCGAGGCTCCGACGTGAGTGAAGCTGAATTCGAAGTTTTAGAAGCACATCAACTGGAGTAGGCGTCTGGTACGTACTACACACGCTGATGCTGAAAGCCACACTTACATAGCGGGTATTCTTTGGCAACTTCTTACTGCCCGGTTTCTCCCCTTCAGCCACAACAAACCGAGCCACAGATTCTTTTTATTGGGAGAGCGCGGCTTTTGATATACACTAGTATTTAATATTTATTTGGCAGATATAGATATTTCGTACATAGTGACGACCGGGTGTGGCTTGCACACTATCACCTCTAACGTGAAAGGTAATCGCTGTCACTTATAAACGGGCATAAAGACGAATGGAAAAATGAACCGTCACACGAACATCGCCACAGAATGCGCATAGTTCGTCGATACCACAACAGTGTATACTATACGTCCACAAAGCGTGACAAACTTGACGACAGGCGGAGGGCCAAAGGGTGAACAGCGTGGAACCAACGACTCGAAGCCAGAGAGCGTGGATGCTTGCGCGGCGAAATCCTTTGTGATGCCGCAAAGATGGGCGGTTATGATGAGTATCGTGCCTAGTGATCGCGCGTCGGCTGCCATCGCCGTCGAAGCGGATCGCCCCTCGTCTCTCCGACACCGCCCGGAACCCCCTTTGCAGAGCGTCGCGTTTCAGGGACGACGGCGTCCCCTCCGACCAGATGTCGAGGCGATCGTTGCATGACCCTGTTTTACACGGGCTGCCGCGGAACCGCTACTCTTCTGTACCGAGCTGTCGTTTTTTCTGTACGAAGCCCAAGGAGCTCCTTTAAGCGGCCTATAGGGGACTTTTGTACGTGAAGTTCTGTCGTTAGAAAATTACAGACTGTCACAGGGCACTGCCTCTTCTCCGTATTGAAAAAAATTAAAAAAATTAAAGCATGTTAAAGTGCATCAAGAAGGGGTACCATGATGAGTCTCGGAAAGCAGGGAATGAAAACTATTGTTGAGCGCGCTTGATCGGTGTCTGAAGGTTAGATTACTAATGTGTTTGAAAACTGATTTGAAAACTTTCGCTTTCATGTCTTCCTCGGGGCGCTAAGCCTACCTTTCACCCCCAGTCTGCTGCGGCGGCGCGAACGTGCCCTTTGTTTGTAAACACGGTGTTGGTCTATAAAGAAACCAAAATGTTTGTTTGTTTGTTTGTTTGTTTGTTTGTTTGTTTGTTTGTTTGTTTTGTGGTGTTTAACGTCCCAAAGCAACCCAGGCTATGAGAGACGCCGTAGTGGAGGACTCCGAAAATTTTGACCACCTGGGGTTCTTTAACGTCCATTGACATCGCACAGCACACGGGTGCCTTGCTTTTCGCCTCCTTTGAAAAGCTGCCGCCGAGGCCGGGATTCGATTCCGCGTCCTTGGAAACAGTAGTCGAGCGCCGAAACCACTGCGCCACCCCGGCGGGTAAAGAAACCAAAATGTATGCGCGGGTCGCAGCATTCCTTATTGCGAAAGAGGACCAGTAGACTACAACTCATCGCAGTATTCGCTGAAGTGGGTTGCGCAATCTCTAAAATTTGATGAAGCGAACTTGAGAGTAAAGCCATGAAACTGCGAAAAAGTTTCAAACTAAAAACCAGGCCTCACTTAATGACGTGATCCCTCAGTTCCCCACACATGAATGAGGATGATCGAGATTATATTTCCTGATCTCACAGCATTTTGAGCAACCTCTCCTCGCCGCGTGCGGCAACCTCTGCTCACCATAGACTGGGACGAACATAGAGAGATTTCGACCTCTGGTCAAACTGCATGGTTATTGTGCTGTCAGTTAAAGGCACGCCATGGATAATCAAACGTGCAGCGAGCCCCGAAGTAGAGAACAGTTACGGTGGTGCGTAAGGACTGCAAGGATGATCACGGTATCGACTCGGTTCAAGGTGACATTTGTGGGTTTCAAGCGGATACCATCGCTCAGAGTCAGATATACACCGCACACTTCGCCAACTGCGTGCGGTATTCGCGACAGCATGCAGGTTTCCAAGCCGCGTTTCTATGGCACTGAGTCTGTGCTTTGCCAGGGCGAATTTCCGCCCCTCAATTACACAATTTTTCAAGCAGCTGACATGTGGCGTACTTTGAGCCTTTGCCAACGACTGCCACCGAAGAGTTATTGCTCGCCACTGACAAGCATTGCTGCCATTTCAGCTGCCGCAGACCACTGAGGAAAGCGAGTGAAGACGTCCTCACTGAGAGTGAAATCAACAAAAAATTACGGATGTTTAAAGCGGCTAAAGATAGTTCCATGTGCGAAAGCACTAATTGGCGTATCGTTTCTCTTGGTAGAGGGTATAGGTGTAGATGATGATGTCGCTGCATTCTCGCCCGCTGGTGTTCATGCCGCTTGGCGAGCCGTATCTCGGCCTACCAGAACTGTCACGAAGGACAAGGCCCACTATCTAACTACAGAACAAAAGCTGAATTCCCTCGACCCGCCATGCCAGTTTATACGGTTAAAGCAAGCAACACGCACGCCGCTGCTGACGTCACACAAATGTTCGTAAACATAAAGGCAATTAACTTTGAGACAGTGGACGTCCCAGAAACCACATGCCGATTGTGCCCGAGCATGTCACGTCACGTGCCAAAGGCCCACTGGTGAGAAGGACTGCCAACTTGCCAGGAGTGACGTAATGTCCTGTTTTTCACTTGCAACCAATTTGTGCACTTGAAGCTAATCTAAATCAATGAGAAGGTAGAGGACTGGGCGACCAACACAATGCAAACGACTGAGAAAAATCGTATTATGCAGAGTTAAGAGCTATGACATATGTAACACAACACAAAAAGGTTTACTTTTCAGGAAAAACATCTCACAGTTATACTTGCGGCAAGTTCTCAGCTACTAACTTGCATTTTAGCCTAAATGTATATGCGCTGCTTCAGTACATTGCGACTGCTTTTTCCCTTGTTCATAATGAGCACGCACAATATAGTTACATCATATACGTTTCGTTGTATTATTGTTCTAAGGGATCACATGGCCTACTTGCTGCATGGGATATAAATTGCATGCCCTTATCGTTCCGGCCGGATAGTAGGTACATGGTTGTACAAATAGGCTATACTTGAGACGACTGATTTAGGCTTAACCAGGAGAAACTGCATGCAGAAAACATGGAGGCGGAATACACTTTTTGCCCTTTTGCCCCGTGGGATGCACAAGAAAGTTGTTCAGAGATTTTTGTGCATTCTGGCATTGTTATGGCACCACAAAACAGAGCAATGGTGGCCACTTCCGCCTTGTGGTAACAACTGAGAAACTAATTATATACGAGCACGGGTCACTCTGATAAATATTCAACAACGAATGCGTGAGCAGGGAAGTGTGTGTAAGGGATAAAGTTGCAACCATGGGCAATGTACTTTAACGAACCTCGCTTGCGGAACACTGATGCACTGCACAATAGCATACGTACTGTATTCTACACGGTGAAGACATCTACCAATGATTATCAAGCATACTTTGATTGCCTAACGTTATCCTCTGCTCCTAAAAGTTTTACGCTCCTAAACCCGGTTTCACTTGCGTTCTAGTTAAAAGAGGAACTAGTCCCCCTTATAAGTGGAACTTAAGTGGAACCAGGTCAAGAGAGCATGGCTGACGCGCGTTTTCTTCGAAAAAAATTTGAGGCCGCTTAAGATCACCATTAAAGCATATGGGACGGAGTCACGACTTCCGCAAGCTATTTTTTTTTTTTTTTTGGCGATCCGCGTTCACGTACACTCCCCCTTTACCAACAAGCACTCGCGCAGTGCTTATAAGCATACAAGTGATAACTTAAACTATTGGTTCACACTTTTCACCGCCTGGTATTTTACTGCATGTGTTCGAAATATCACTTCTAAACGTACTAACGACAATTTAAGTCTGGTTCAAATCCACCTTAATTTAGTGGTTTAATGCCTGCTTGCGAAGTGCGCTTACTCCCTTAAATATATCCTCGGTCATCCCAGACATCCGTATTTGCTCGCGGTAGTAATCTACGATATTAAATGTAAACTCGTATGTCATAAACGTAGCCCCGATTTAATCGAGCCCTGTGGACGTGCCACCGTAGACTAGCTAAAAGCAGCAAAAGTCAAGGGCCGATATATATGCGTTCTGCTCTCATGACACCCTCCGTAAATTTCCTTTCAGAGCAATTGCCTTTTCAGTTCCGCCGCTCCGCGCGTGACACTAAAGCTTCGCAACCAATCCGTATTTTCACTATAGATGCCCATGCCGCACAAATTCCTGGTTTTTGAGCTTTTGCCTTGGAAGACTCGAGAAAGATAAACCTTAATCCAAAGCAGACGTCAAATATTCGACGAACGTGGGCAGCCTTCTCAGTTCTGGAACCCGTGAACCCTAGCCATATACACTTTTTTTTTTTTTGCTTTTCTGAAAGCCGCATTCACGCTTTAACTTCGAATGCTTGTCTTCGACACGTTTGGCCTTTTTTTTTTTCCAGATTAACAACATTTCGCCCCGGTCGTCCACATATCACCGGAAAAAGGTGTTGATTTTAGTGTCCATAAAGAAAGGCATGTCTTTTAAGAGACAACGCAGAACCATCGGGAACTAACTATAAGGAACAACAACAGCGAAGCCATTGAAAAAGTGGATGCGGCGCGGCACTCGCGAGCTGCGCGATCGCATAAGGAAACGCACGACTCGGTCTAAACTGGGTATTCGATATGCGATCGCCTATGGTTCGAACACCTCCGTAGCAGCGATCAAATTTTGCATCACCGCGTACAGCGACTAGCAGGCAGCTTTTTCTCATACTTTCCATTTACATAAATGGAGCCACGCCTCAGATGAAAAACTCACTCAAATATGTGCATCGACGTTCAAGCTATATTAGGAAATGTGGGAAATAGTGTTCCACATACGCGCAGCTGCAACACCATTCCAGTTATATTCTAAAATTAATACATGCAATTAATATTCTAAAATTAATACATGCAATTACTTATGTTCCTACCCGCTCCTAATCTGGTTCTACATTCGTGTTAAAATACACCAGTTATAAGCGGGACGTCCGCTTGTGTACATGGAAGTTTCACTAATAACCGGAACGTTTTAACGCGTATGTGGAACCAAGTAAGAACTTTTGAAGATTAGTAAGTGGAATCACATTCCAGTTATGGCTTGCATGCAGGCTTTAAACCTCAAACAGGCACCTTTAGAAAATAGCTTGGAGCCCCCGCCCTGCTCGAAAGCCTCACATTGCAGCTACCGTACTCAACGTGATGACGATGATGTGAGTGCGCCGCAGAAGTTGCTGTAATCAGAAGCGTCATGGCAGGCGGCGTTCCGCTCTGCTCAAGGTTCAGTTAATGATCTATTTCCCAAGTATTTCACCAGACTTATAGTCTGGCCGAGGACAGCGGAAAGCTTGCACCTATTGTAAAACGTCACTGGGGATCGAACCCTGCAGCTCATGCATTCGAATTTGCTTCTCATATCAGTGCGAACCCACAGCTCAAGTATTCCAATTCGCTTCTCAAATCAGCTTGTGTGCAATCAGCGAGGTCTGATTTTAAATCATGAGTGTGAAGCTAGGGAAGCTCATTCTTTAGTACCGATGAGAAGGTTTCTCGTATTCTATACGTAAGCGAAGAGGCGCGTTCCCATGGTTGGTAATATCACGGTCAAATCAGCCTTGGCACCTCATTGCAATGTCTCACCCTGTCACATCTTTGCAGTAATAGCAGTACACATTGTTGCTATTCTATACAATATTATTGTACACAAGGATGAGAAGAGCAAGACGGAAAATAGTCAAACGCGAAACTTAACCCGTCTCTAAGTATTGCAAGGAATGCATTATGGGCAAAGTAACCAAGAATATGAGAGATTCATCGATATTTCTCTGCAGAATGCAGATTGAGGAAAAATCATCAGAATTTATGAAGCACGTATGATGCGGGAAATCAAACCCGGGTTGTCAAGCAGTAGTTTATTTCCAAACATTGAATCGGGAACAGGGCTGCAGATTTTAGAGGGGTAGAAAAGGGCTCTTTTAAATATATCTATTATGCCGTCGGTTCAAAATACGCTCGATTTGATCTTCACGGGTGACTATACTCTGGCTCTGGAGGCCGACACACTAAACAGTGGTGGTTCGGTTTTTTTTTCTTTGCTTTAAATAATAACTTACGAGGGCTATTAACTGCTCGCACTTTGTAGTCCTCCAAGTTATTTGCACATCTTAAACAGCACTGCAGAAAAAAATACAGCCTGAAAGCCTGTTGTTGTTGTTGTTGTGGCTGTAGGAAGAATGAAAAGAAAATGCACGGGCCTGCTACTGGCTCTGTAGCTGAGCCACCTGATTTTAAAACTGATTTTATTTATAGGAAGGGAAAGGCGCGGTAACTGTCTCACTTGTTTTCTTTGGACACCGCAACCGCGCCGTAAGGGAAGGGAGGAAGATGGGAGTGAAAGTGGAAAGAGAGAAAGAGGAGCCGTAGTGGAGGGCTACGAATTCGACCACCTGGGGATCTTTAACGTGCGCTGACATCGCACAGCACACGGACGCCTCTTCTTTTCGCCTCCATCGAAACGCAGCCGCCGAGGTCGGGTTTGAACCCGGGTACTCCGGCACAGTAGTCGGGCGTCTTACCACTGCACCACCCCGGCGGGGCGTACTCCGCTGCCTCGTGCGGACAGAAGAGCGAGAGAGAGACGCAACAACGGCCGTCGTCCACCACCCAAGCGGTGGCGGGTGCAATGACGGCCTACAACAGACAAAAATTTGGTGGCAGGCCAGCCCCCGCCGCAAGCAGCGGTGACCGACCTGTCCCAGCCCCAATGTTGACACCTCAGTTATGCTCAGCCGAGAGACTTGAAATTATCTTGTTAAACGATGTACGCAAGGCCTGTAGATTCAGACATTACAAAACCTAGTGAAACCTAGTGAGCGTCATGAAAGGCAACTTGACGACATGGCAAGTATGGCAACTGTCGCCCTCTTACATCTGGCAAAGCAAGGAAGGAGCAAGAATAAGCGTTCACTGAAGTTGCTTCGCCCCACGGGCGTCAACACGCCCTGATAAAACCAAATAGCTCCGAAATCTCGTTTAAAATTTCAGGACAGCCATCATCTAGTCTTTCTAACAGCGAATGGCGTGACATATATATTTCGGTTGTGTGCGTATATATGGGAATAAATTAAAGATACTGTCCAATCGGCTTCCAGAATATCGCATCGGTGTGGCATGACACTAATCCATTAACTCAGTTCCGCGTCCCTCCTAAACGTCGTCGCTCGACAAGAAAATACTTGCAATAAGTGAAGTATCCTCCATCTTAGAAGCCAGCTCAAATAGATGGAAGAAAGTTTCGTCATGTGCTGGCAATTTTTCGCAGAACTGGCAGCTCTGAGGGCCGGGTTATCTAAACACAAATGTTTGAAACTTCAGGCAGTATATGGGGCGCGTTACCTCGTGTATGTATAGGCTTTTTTCTAGTTTAAATACTTTGAGTGGACAACATTTGTCTTCGCGTCTAATATGAAAAAATTTATCGCAAAGGGCAAGTATGTATATTATCTTCTTGCCAAATTAGATTATGACTCCCGCTGTGATAAAAATTATATGATGCAAAAACCTTATACAGACTTTAACATAAAATGTCATATAACTATCGTACCATGTTATACAGGGTCGTACATAAAGCATGCACGTAAAGGCATAAAGTAGTAATACCCAGAAGTGTGGCGCAACAAACACAAACACAAGCGAAGAGACACAACGCACGCGCACACTACCAACTGTAATATAGATCTGAAAACACTTCCTCTTCACCACTCCTCTTCTTCTACACTCAAGTACATCGTCTCATCTTCCTCTTCTTTGCCAAGGGGATAGTGGCACTTTCTTCCCCGCAGAACATTATCATAGAGTAGGTATAATAATTTATGAGTTGTGTACGATATTTGTGTGATAAATCTTGTATAAATTAGAGCATCGTAGAACAATCTTCAGCAGGCGCGATCGACAGCTCCATAAAACAAAAAGAAAGATTAATTAAACAGTATTTTACTTAGCAGAAGAATAATTCATCTTTTGCAAAGTTCAAAGCGCTGAAGTTCCTTCTACATCACTATACAACGATAAAAATTCCTGTAATAATCGTCGTCAGCCTAAATACACCTACTACGGGGCTAATGTTTCTCCCGTGTATCTCCATTTAACAAGGTTCTGTGCCAGCTTTATTCCACTTAGTTCCCGCAAATGTTCTAATCTGATTCACCCACCTATCTGCCGTTACCTGCTACCCTTGCCTTCCTTTGGAATTCAATCTGTAGCCTTAGCGACCATACGTTTATTTGCCTTCTTATTACATGCTCTACTCATACCCACGGCTTCGTCTCATTGAGAATATGAGGAGTAATTGCAAAGCCATTGACGCCATGTGAGTGCCCAGTAGTGTTTTAGGTTACGGAAATTGTGGGGTATGTTACTTCTTGATACTTGTTTTGATTACTGCAACATTTGTTCACAAATATGTGTTACGGTTGTTATTCACATTTTTCCGCTCCTCTAAGAGCCCCACACGGGGCTGAAAGTATAAATAAATAAATAAATAAATAAATAAATAAATAAATAAATAAATAAATAAATAAATAAATAAATAAATAAATAAATAAATAAATGGGAGTCATGAACTTATTTTTCTTTCCCTCATAGCCGATAATTTTAAGGAAATTAGAAGAACTACAAACGCGTACGTTATCTGACAGTGAAAATTCAAAACAATCTGATAATGCCATGCCGGCAAATTTTTCTTACTAACCTTAATATTTTTCTTGTACAAGCCCTATCCTAATGACCCGGCGGACATCATTCATAAACAATACATAAATCTTCTCAAGTGCCACCGGAGGCGCGGGGCCTTACTCAGGCCCCAAGTAAGTGAAACCCCCTCTTCAGGGTTCAAGCGAACCCAGAGCAAGCGACGAGGGGTTCGGTCTTGCGACGGTGTGGTAGGTCGCTGAAACCGGCACGGGTGTTTGGGTCCGCGGTTCGCGAGCTCGCCGCTGCGACGGACATCAAAGCAGCGCCGCCAAGAATTTCAAGGACATTAGTGCCACCCGCCTCAACCTCGGATCGAGAACACCCGTGACTTCCTCGGATGACGCCGAGACCCCAGCAAAAGAGCCGACACTCCGTCGATCCCTTCCTCTTATGGTGCAGGGAGAAGAGGGGAAGAAGGGGCCTACTCAAAACCCCCTGAAACACACTTCGTGTGACACAAGAAGGCTCTCGGTGTCTATACGTGTACTAGGGTGCCAGCGAGAGAGCATAGCATATATCACTTCTCGCAGGAAGTGTGATGAACAAGTACTAACGGTATATGGCAAACCAAATGTATACATTAATGTATGTTAGTACATTCTGGTTAGTCAGCATTCTGCTGGATTGTTAAAGAAGCTAAAAATGGGGACAATGAACCTAAACGCTATCACAGCTGTTTCTAAATAGAGGCAGGGAAGCGGATCCTGGTTTTGACGCGCATCGACCCGCAGTTTTACATATAATTTCCTTTTACTCAGAAAAGGCGCACCCCTTACTTAAGTAATGTATAACAGCCTCGGCAAATAACAGCAGTTCACAATAGGTAGCGAAGCACTGGAAGTGGTAGGCGAATATGTCCACTTAGGACTGGCAGTATCCGCGGATCCAGACCCTGATAGGGAAATAACTAGGAGAATAAGATTGAGGTGGGGCGCATTTGGTGAGTATTCGCAGATTGTGACTACAGCTTACCGGTATCGCTCAAGAGGAAAGTATACAACAGTTGCATCTTACCTGTACTCAACTATGGGGCTGAAACGTGGAGGCTAAAGAGGAGGATTCTACTTATACTTAGGACAACGCAGGGGGCTATGGAACGAAAAATGGTAGGGTAACGTTGAGATATATATAAGAAGCGCGCAGAGTGGCTCAGAGAAGAAACTCGAATCATTGTCATTCTAGTCGATATCAAGGAAAATAAACTTTCATGAGCACGACATTAATGTGAAGGCAGAATAACTCAGAGTCGCTAAGGGCACAAATTGCACACCAAGTGAATGCAAGCGTAAAGCAAGGAGTGGCGCAAGATTAGGGAAGCGGTTGAGGCTAAGAAGTTTGCGGGGTCAAGTGTATGCAGCTACCCCAGACCCGTGTTAATTGCAGGAATATAGGAGACGCATTTTTCATGCAGAGGTTATAGCACGGCTGATGCTGATGATTATAGGACAAGATGACCGTATCGGCGAGTCATTAGAGTGCTGGACATGGTGCCAGTACATTCACCCACTTCTGATTTTCTGCTCGTGCGTGCGGTCCGCACTGTCTGCCGACCCGTTTTTCAAGGCCTGAAGAATCATTGCCAACAGATTTTTGTTGACTGATCTCGATGTAGGCGAAATTTCGCACGAATGCGGCAAGTGACGAGTGCTGTTGCGGTGAAGGTTACTTTGCCACTGTCGCCTTCCCCCTCGGTTGCCTGAATTCACCCAAAATTTTATTCATCGCGTAGAAATGCCTGCATAGCCAGTCAGACCCCAGCTTGCAGTGCACGATTCCGGCTGGGAATACAGCTCCTCTTCTGTGTTCTGTCGCCGCCTCAACAGGGGGTCGCCGGCTGGCTCGTCGCTGTTGCCACCGCTGGAAAGACTATATTCATTTTGCCAACTGGTTGCGAAAAAGAACGATAAAATAATTATAATAAAAAAAAAACAGTTCAAACATGAATTCCACTTCAAGGTGGCGAAGGGTTAACTGTAGTCTTACATGATGCTGGAAAAGGCACCAGATGACGGCAATGATACTTTCTCCGTATTACACATCTCTGGTTCCAACAGTGATGATGCGTTGCTGTAGTGGAGGAAAATGGAGTGTGGTTCGGAGTATTATGCTCTACTTTGTAGCATAGGCTGTCGGCGTCTTTATAGGAGGCATTACGTCTATGCTGAAATAAACTGATCGCCTTTCCACCTTCTATTCGAAGCTCTGCCCGATCAAGCGTCGCCGTACCCCCAACCGCAAATATTGTTCTAACATTCCGCCCTTTATCAAGTGTTAAAATCACGCCTTCTTAAATACGATTTCAGCATAAGCTGGGCGTCTGCATATTTGATTGCACACTTGATCGATGTGTATTCGTGATGCTAGCACTTGCACGATGGGGTAAGTGTACACATCAGTCGAGCCAGCAAAATGGTGACTATAGACAGCAGAGCACGAGTTTAAGGCCCTCGTACACAAAACTGCTGATTTAAACCGGCTAAGCAACTAGTGAGGCTTCCTCAACCTTTGATGGGAGAGCTGATTTTCTTTTTTTTTTTTACTTCCACCATCATCCTGTAGATGTACGCAATGCGTGGAGCTTTGAAAACGAAGAGCCCGCGTCATATCTGAGCACGTGCTGGTGCTCAAATGCAGGTTCTCACATTATCTCTTTATCTGAACTCGCTGTGCCTCCCGCGACTATCTGTAGCCGAGATCTCTCAGAGGAAGCCCTAATCACCACCACTGCGGTTCACCTTAGAGCAGTGTCGGCGTCCTTTGCCGTTACGGCTAGGCGCACTCTGGGGTGGTCGTCGAGGGTCCGCGAGGCTGCGGGCGTGCATTTGCACCCCGCACGCGCACACATGCGCGTTGGGTCGTTTGCTCACCCAGCTCTAGCTCACTACTCTAAATGAAGGGCCTCGTGGGTTCTGGGCAAACTAGAGTGGTGAGAAAGGCATTAAAATGAGAGCATGCGACGCGTTTGAATTGTGGTGCTGGCGGAGACTCTTGAGAGTTCCTTGGACTGCCAGAAGATCAAATCAGTCGATACCCTTACAAAAAAGCTTAATGAGTTTCTGATTAAATTGTAATTACATTCCTCATCATGCACATTAACATTTCTATACATTTTCTTGATGCATTTTTGATGAGTTTCACAAGAAAGTCGGCCACCGTGTTTCTGGTTGGTACCTAATGTGTGCATTTCTTGTGTGTTGTTCATGAGTGTTGACCAATGAGCACTTTTGGATAAAAAGTAAAAGCTAAAACGTAGCGAAGCACCTCAACTACATTAAAAAAAGCTAAAAAATAAAAAAAAATAAAACTAAGCGAAAAAGAAAACTGCACCTCGAGCGCGATTCGAACTCGGCACCACTTACTCCGTAGCTTTCTACGCTAACCACTCGGCCACTCGGGGAACTTGTAATGTCGGTAACGTATTTGCTTCTTATGTCTGGACTGCATTCATAAGATGTTTCGAAGCATGTTTCGAAGTGTACAGGCCATTGCGGCTACTCTAACAATTACAGCTTCTTGACCATTAGAACTTGCATCTAATGTTCTAGATACCTATGCGCACTATTTTGTCCACTGTAGTCATTTTAACATGTCGAGTTTGGCATCGCTGGCAAATTTATCAGCGCTGGCTCTTCGGTGGTTGCTACCTTGGGCGTATTTTCGCTGAACACGGAGCTGTAGCACGAACCTTTAAGGAAAAAAAAGTGCGACCAAGCTTCAATACCGGCAAGCGCAGCAGCGCCAACACTATTTTACTGGTAACTAAATCTTATTTGTATCTAAACATTTCGGGAAGCGTTGCGATGACTGAGGGCTCGGCTAATTTATACGCAGAGCAAGAAGGAGCTCGAAAGCTTAAGAAACCTCCTCCTGTGTCCAGTCGCTCTCCTTCGCCGCCAGCCCGCCGTTCCCGTTCACCTCTTCCTAACCGCAGTTCCTCGCCGTCCTCTGCCGGCCGCTTCACGGGAAACTAGCCGATGCAGCTCCCGGAGGTGACGCTGCATTGGTACCCCGACCTGGAAATCCTCTGCCCATTTCTTCGCCCTGTAACCTCCTCTCCCTGCTCGTGGATGGTGTTCCCGTCTCTGCCCTCATTGACACTGGTGCCCAAGTCTCGATCATGAGCTCATCATTTTGCCGCCGCCTCAAGAAAGTACAGACCCCCGCCGCTTCGCCCACCGTTCGTGTTGCCGATGGCAGTACTGCTGCCGTCACTGGGCTGTGCACTGCCCGAGTCACCCTTGCCGGTCATCACATCCCTGTTTTGTTCACCGTCCTCAACCAGTGCCCTCACAATGTGATCCTCGGCCTTGACTTTTTAACGGCCCACTCTGCCCTTATCGACTGTTCCAGCGGCCTTCTTCGTTTGGACTTACCTGTCTGCTCAGAACATCCTCCATCTACACCCCGCCTTCGCTCCACCGAGTTCGCTCGCCTGCCCCCTGACTCTGCTGTTTACCTACCTCTGTCATCTTGTCAGTTCTCTTATCGACCGCCTCCGCACACACAGCCGTGACTCTCCTCTCGCCCTGTTCTTCCTTCATGGGAATACGCTATACCGCCGCAACATGCGACCTGATGGTGCTGAGCACTTGCTCGTCGTTCCCCAACACCTACGCTCTGCCGTTCTAGAACAAATGCACGACGCCCCTACAGCTGGTCATCTTGGCCTCTCACGCACATACGACCGCGTGCGCCGGCGTTTCTTCTGGCCTGGACTCTACCGCTCTGTCCAACGTTATGTAGCCGCTTGCGACCTCTGTCAACGCCGGAAGAAACCCCCTGTGCTGCCACCTGGACACCTGCAACCGATTGCTATCCCGACTGAGCCATTTTCTCGTGTTGGCCTTGACCTCCTAGGACCCTTCCCCGAGTCCTTATCAGGAAACAAATGGATCGCTGTGGCCACCGATTACGCCACGCGGTACGTGATCACTCGCGCCATTCCAACCAGCTGCGCCACAGACGTTGCTGACTTCCTTTTGTACGACGTCATACTACACCATGGTGCTCCCCGTCAACTACTTACCGACCGTGGCCGCTGTTTCCTTTCCCGAGTTGTTGAGGAAATACTTCGTTCTTGCTCCGTTCGGCACAAGTTCACCACTGCGTACCACCCTCAGACGAACGGCCTTACGGAGCGTATTAACCGCACACTCACCGACATGCTCGCAATGTACGTATCCGACAGTCATCGCGACTGGGATATTAGTCTGCCATTTGTCACCTTTGCATATAACTCTTCGCGTCATGACACTGCTGGGTACTCTCCATTCTATCTTCTCTTTGGACGAGACCCCTTACTGCCCTTCGACACTTTGCTTCCCGCCGCTGGCCCCGTCACAACCTATGCCCGCGATACCATCGCCCGAGCCGACGCAGCTCGCCAGATTGCTCGTCACAATCTCACCGTCTCTCAAGAAGCTCAAAAACGCCGCTACGACGCTCACCACCGCGATGTGCACTATCCTCCCGGATCTCTGGTGTTGCTCTGGCTTCCGTGCCGCCGTGTGGGGTTGTGTCAGAAGCTTCTGCCCCACTACACGGGTCCTTACCGTGTACTACGCCCTGTGACCGACGTGACCTATGAGATTGCACCGCTCCACCCAAAGTCACCGACTGCTAAACCCACTTCCGAAATTGTACATGTCGCCCGCCTCAAGCCATATTACTCCCCTCCACACCGCACGCCTAATACGCACCGGGACGGTGCCTTTTGCCGAGGGGGGTAGTGTTACCGGGAAACGCGAGACCAATGTGATGTGCTCACTGACAAAGACGACGATCAAGGAACGCAGGCACGACGAAGCGTTGAAAAAGAGAACGACGCTGAGAGAGCGGATTCTGCACGGCTACCGAAGTCTTGCGTCCAGTTCAGCCCATCGTAGTGCCGTCACATTAAGTACATCCCCGTAACAATATCATGCATTATAAAGAAGGCATTGTTTCTCGTGCCCTGGTCGCGCACATGCTCCCAGGACGGTCCAGTTCCGAGTCAACGCACGGCTCGGGTTACGTCCGCGCGTCGTCGTCGGCGCAGGCCGGGGTACCCCTGCTGGTCTCTCCAAAACGGCCTGCTCGCAGGTGCAAGGAGGCATTGGAAATGGAGCGGCCTTGCGTCCGTTAGCTTGGAGGCGGTGTGGCAGTGCGTCGGTTCGCGTACACAACAATATCCTTGCCCGTAACACCCTCAAGCATATTGTCCAACCACAGCACCCATTCGCTTGGCAAGAAGTGATTTGCAAGGGCACAAACACCCAAGACGCAGGGTGTAAGCGTGTTTTGAATGAAACAAATGTCCAAAAAGTTGTTTTTGTTTTTACAGTGCATGCTAAACAGAAATGAAAACATAGTAAAGAATATACATTCGCTTTGTGATGTATAATTTCCCTCATTTGAGAAAGTCAATGTATTTCCACATTAGCTCCTATACAAAAATACTGTTTTGTTTTCCAAGTACAAAACTTCTTGCGTAATCTCAAATGAAAGTCTGTTGCGGATCTCATGTTAAAACACAAAAATTGTTTCTTAGGCAACATCCTACATATGCTAATCAGAAATGAAAACATAGGGCTCTGAAAGTGTGCAGTTAACAAAGAAATAATATATATTCACTTAGTGATGTATACATTTCCTCATTTGAGAAAGTCAATGTATTTCCACATTAGACCCTACCCAAAAATACTGTTGCGTTTTCCAAGCACAAAACTTCATGTGTGATCTCAAAGGAAAGTCTGCTGCGGATATGATGTTAAAACACATCTAATCTTGAATCTCCTTTGAGTGGTTGATGACTCATCAAAAACACATTACGTGGGTAACAGAAATTCAATATCCATTTTTGTAAGGGTATTGTCGACCATAAACCCTGACTGCTCATTGGAGGGTCAAATTCTGAAGTTAAAGCTCAGCTACTTTGGTCATCTGATCAGAAGAGAGGAGTCGCTGGAGAAAGATTTGATATTGGGAAAGGTTGAGGGTCACCGGAGAAGGGGCAGGCAGCGAACGCGATGGCTAGATGACATCCTCGAGGCGCTGCAGATGAAGTTATGTGATGTTAGGAAGATAGTGAGATACCGGAAAGCGTGGTGTGATATGGTCTATAGGGTCACGAAGAGTCGGACACGACTGAATGACTGAACTGAACTGAACTGATGCGAATAGAACAAAATCTCATCGCGCTCCATGCTATTCCACGAGCCATCACCTTCAACGTACAACTATACATAGCCGTATCCCGAACGTACAGGAGGGAGACAATGTAGCTCACATTGAAGACATCGATCGTGAAGATCATTTCCCGCTAAAGCAAGCCAGTGATCGCACAGGAACTATGGAGAACAAACATCTTGTGGATTAATGTGGCGCTATATGGGATAATTGCTACATGACCATAATACAGATCCGGAACAGAAAAAAAGCAAGAACTACGAATGGAGTACACAACACGTTCTCCCTAAAATCGATTTGCTTACACGTGACCTTCCATTCTTTTCTTTATTGGTTATGAATTAACTATTATTCCTAATGTTTTTTGCAGACTTTCTGGATGTGGTGCTTTTGTTGTAACCTATGTATGGTACTTATAAGATCCTCCGCATATATTGAAACCGATTTTGCATACTATTATGTATTTTTATTTATGTCTACTCAACTTGATTTTTTTCTATATTAAATGTGCGATGTTTGCGCAATCTTACTGGTCTTCCACAGTGTCTTTGTGTGGTCGTTTAATTGCTCGCATGACCTGAGATGATCAGCACAAAGAGTGATGCGAAGAACAAGTTAGGGGACAGCACTGAACTTCCCTTGTTGTAAGTTCACCTACGCGTCTGGCTGATTTTGTTACTTTTTTTTTTGAGCTCCTGTTAAGAAAGAGAAGCTGAACGTACTAGCGACCAGTAGTGCATATAACTGCTCTCGTGAGTGCCCTCGTGTATGCGCCAAGGCAACCTCACATGTGCTCTGCGGCCCTCACAAGGATGCTGTGAGAAGGTCAAAGTGTTGAGTTGAAGGAGATTTCTCTAGAAAGGCACCGGACATTTCCGTAAAGGTCATTTTCCGTCCATTAACTGATTACTCATTTCGGCACCAGTCGTCAGTGCAAGACCTCCCCGTATTCTAACGGTTTTGCCCTCAGGGCATAAGATGGCCACTTGTCAGCAAGGCCACACGTCACCAGTCACATTACCGAAAAGTCGAATTTCCAATATTCTCTTAGGTCACCAAGCCACATCACCACAGATCACATTATTTTCTATTCGTCGTATCGCTGCCACTAGTAGATAACGTTGACATCCTTGTCACAGCACATGAACGCCTCTTCAATGTTTCTTCTGTGTGTTTTTTTCAAAGCCCTGCTTTTAAGAAGGCTATAGTCCACGGTCTTGGATGACTTTGGAAGATCGATTTCTTTTTTTTTTAACTGTGCGGCCCGCTCGCGTTGTGTGGCACGGCACGTGTAGGCGAGCTCATACGTCGATACGATTCCGGAAGCCACTAAAGAAACGGGGCACCGACCTTTGACTCGCGTAGCCCAGGCCTGATCCATCGTGAAGATCATTGACCCGTTAGAGAGCACAGACGATGAGCACGCGCTAGGACGCAAGACAAAGAGCTCATTTACGAAGGGAGTCGAAGACCTCGTTCAAATCGCCACTTCACGAGCGAGCGCGGCTCGGCGATAGAAAACATTAGAGCAGACTTAACAGAAAAACTACGCTGGCGAGAAGGAAAGAAAAAGGAAGAAAGCTGTTCATTCACTGACCGATAACCACCAACACAAGCGAACGCTTATGAATGATCTCTTTTTTTATCTATATTTTGCAGGCCGCGCGGTGTTTGGTCTGAAGTTTCAGGCATTCGCACCCCACGCCCGGGCAGCTCAATGAAGCTCAATGAAGCTACGACGAGTCGATTAAAAGTAAAATATATTCGGTAAGCAACCCGCGGGTGTTAACCTCTAGGGGGCGCAATGGCAGCCTCCAATGATGCCCCGCCTGTAGCGTCCACGAATAAGTAATGGGAAACACCTTTCACGATTCATGACTCGTGCCCCGAGCGTCTCCATAAGACTCAACTAACGCCTCAGTGCAAAAATACAGTTAGCGCCAGATACACTGAGTAAACAAACGGGAATATACTGTACAAACCCGAGTATCTTCGGCGCCAACAGCCGTGGCGTGTGAGCGGCCAGACATAATACTAAACACAGACGTTTCAAGCACTAACTTGGAAGAGAGTAAAAAAAAAACGGACAAAATATAAAAAGATGTAATGCGATTTTCTACGGCGCATCCTCTGCGCATAGGCGAACGCGCGAAACAGCGCCGCGCGTCGCTTCGTCGTAAGCGACGCAAGTGTAAACGCGTTAATGGCCTCCACGCTGATCGCAGGGCGTCGACAGCCGCGCCACCCTTCGTCCATCGTCAGAGCACCGATGAGGCGTCTTCCGTTTACGGTGCCTCACTACAGGGGAAGGAGCGAGGGAAAGAGGTCTCGTCGAGCGCGGAGGTCTGCTTAACGTCGAGTTTAGATGCCGCGTGCTGGGGAAAGAAGTCCGACAATGGCGGGTCCCTGTGAAGGCGATGTGGCGGCGGTGGTCGCCATCGTCGTCTTCTCACTGCTTACCCCCCCCCCCCCTTTTTGCTCAGAGGCGAGGGATGCGATACCGGCGCCTGCTCGCGCGTGTTGTGTGTATATGCGAGGATCCTATACGCCACGAGAGCGCGCGCGTTTTCATATCAACGCGAGTTCCTTGTTTCGCCGCGTTGCGTCTGGAAAACAAGGACACCTCTTTGAGCCCGCGCTTCGAGGCCTGTCCCATAGCTCCTCGTCGGCCCGGGGGTCGGCACGGCGGTGCAGTGTTGTTCAGGAAGGAGTGCGCGTATATGTATGTGCGTGCGTGAGTTAGAAACGGGCTTGAACCCCACGATGCAGCCAACCAACTAGGCAGCCGGACGACCAGCCAGTCAAACTATAGTAGCCGAGCCAATCCAAGCAAACGAGTGAAGCAAATAATGACGACGACTTCCGCCGGAAAAGAGGATATGGAGTGGGTGGCTTTCTTTCTCCCAAGAAACTGGAACGAAGCACGCGTCCGCTGTCTCCTTTCTGCTATAACGCTCGCATAGTGCCCTTCTCCGGGAGGATGTTCTGCTTTGTGAGCAGCGAGGGCAGCTCGTTCTCGCCACGAAAGTGCACGCGGCCTCGGTGATCGGTGACCGCGAAGTGTCGGTTTTGGCAGAAGTCTGATCGTTTTGTATTTTACCCCTTGTTTTCTGAGGAGCTATTTCCGGCGGCGTTTGCTTGAATCGCTCAGCTTGCAGCTGCGCTGTTCGGGCCGAAGGAGGTGTTGTGTACGATAGTTTGGAGGCCGTAACTTTCGCCTTTGAGTTTGAGAATGGTATTCCGAGCGTGGTGACTTTCATGTGTTTTGTATGAAGAATGGTGCCAGAATGAACGGTGTCATTCACCTCGAATGGCCTGTTGACTTTATATAGCCCGTAAACCTGAAGATAAACTGTTCAAATTGTTGCTTTTTTGCCGCCATTGACAGCCAGTTTAGGTCTGTTCAGTAAAGTTTTTGATATAACACTCATTCAACCCTTTAGATAGCTCCCCATGTCCGCATTTCCCACAACAATGTGACTTTCTTTCATTGGCAGACTACTTACTGGAATCGCTACATGTTTGTCGGCTCTTTTTTTGGTCCATGCATCTGTTGATTGAAATGGCCTGTCTTGACATCGCTGCCACTGTATATATGATCGAAGACCATGGCTATACAAAATGCGGAGCGTTTATTTGTAATTTCACTCTTCGTGTGCGTTGAAAGCAGTCTCTTAGCTAATAAAATAAAAATGGGAATGTACGCGCGGAGACACCGCTTAACATCTTTGCTGTGTGTTGAAATAAATGTTGTTAGAGAAAAAGTACCTCCCCTTTTTGTCTGAGCAAGCTTCTTCTTCTTCTTCTTCCTTGATATTTGGCACATACCCACGAAGGGGGATTGGCCAGGGTTCAGTGTGGACTGCCAAATGTCCTACACAAACTGAATTAATGTAATAAAGTAATTGACAACTAAACAAAAACAAAAGGTTTTAGATCACAAAAGTTATTCAATAAAAAAATATGATGCAAAAATTTGTAGTTTTGTAAATTTGGAATGCAATTAGCAGGGGAATCTGTCCGTAGCTGTTATGTAGTTATGTAAGTACTGACAAATTTCAGGCAACGCAAATCCTTTCGCACTCGCACCGAAGGAGAGTAGAAGCGGGACCGATAACGTAAATCCCAAGCGTGCAATTGGACTTTCTAAATGCACCCTCCTCTGATTTGAAAACCTTCGGCAAGCGAGAAGGAAGTGATCGATATTTTCAATTTCACCGCAAGTCAATACCATAAATGTGCTAGGAGAACGAAGAATTGACAACCCCGCCGAGGTGGCGCAGTGGTTACGGCGCTCGACTACTGCTCCCAAGGACGCGGGATCGAATTCCGGCCTCGGCGGCCGCTTTTCGTTGGAGGCGAAAAGCAAGGCGCCCGTGTGCTGTGCGTTGTCAGTGCACGTTAAAGAACCCCAGGTGGTCGAAATTTCCGGAGTCCTCCACTACGGCGTCTCTCATAGCCTGAGTCGCTTTGGGACGTTAAACCCCACAAACCAAACCAAACCAAGAATTGACAATTCTGCACATGTTTGAATACATGTTTTGAAGTCTATACAATTGCCTCGCATTATGAACAAAGTATAATTCTTAAGTATTTCCAGTTGTGATGTATGGATGCGAGAGTTGGACTGTGAAGAAGGCTGACCGCTGAAGAAATGACGCATTTGAATTGGGGTGCTGGCGGAGACTCTTGAGAGTTCCTTGGATGGCCAGAAGATCAAATCAGTCGATATTGTCGACCATAAACCTTGACGGCTCATTGGAGGGTTAAATTCTGAAGTTAAAGCTCAGCTACTTTGGTCACCTGATGAGAAGAGAGGAGTCGCTGGAGAAAGATTTGATGTTGGGAAAGATTGAGGGTCATCGGAGAAGGGGTAGGCAGCGAACGTGTGGTTAGATGGCATCCTCGAGACGCTGAAGATGAAGTTATATCCTGTTAGGAAGATAGTGAGAGACCGGAAAGCGTGGCGTGATATGGTCCATAGGGTCACGAAGAGTCGGACATGACTGAACGACTGAACTGAACTGCACTGATCTGATATTTCTTAAGACTGATAAAGTATCCACGCCGACTACAGGTTTTGTGTCACGCGGGATCTTTACGCCGCCACGTAAAAAAAAAATTAAAGATACAATACTGAATAACCTGGGGCTAATGCTGCAGGAACTTGCATCTCATGACCGACCACCACGGCCCATGCATGCGATGAGGGGCAGATGTCCGCGCTTGGCTACGCACCTTTTACGCATCTCTGGTAGAAGGTCGTGTGTTCAGTCTAGGCGGTCTTCTACCGGGTCTACTATACTGCTCCCTCTTATTCTTCTAAGCTCTTCTAGTTGTAGCGGGAACCATACGTCTGTGTTATGTACCGATTTATTCCATTTGGCCGTGACAGCAGCTGTGACGTAAGAAGCAGGAGCCATGTGCTGTGCGATGTCAGTGCACGTTAAGGACGATCCCCAGGTGTCCGAAATCATTCCAGGGCCAGCCACTACCGGCACCTCTTTCTCTCTTGCGTCTTTCAATCCTTCCTTTCTTCTTTCATTTACGGCGCGGTTCAGGTGTCCATGGGAGACAAAGGGGAGGAGGTACACCTCCACAAACTACAGACCAACACTTTTAACAACCCACGAAGACTACACGCGATAGATCGAGTCATTTGGCTCACAATGCAAATTCTGCGGGGAGAAGGCGGATCTGTACCATATGGTGAGGGCATGCCAGTGAAATCAGACTATCAGTATTAATAACCAGCCAACGCAGGAGGGGTGGGAGGCGGCTCTGACCAGCTCGGACGCAAGGGGTCAAAAAGAACTCGTAGAAAGAGCGCGGACAGCAGCTATACGCCAATGGGGTTCCGGACTGAGGACTCCAACCGCCGCTACAACCTCCTAAACATTTTTATTAAAATATTTTTACCACCACCAGGTGTCCATGGAGAAGTGGAACAGATGCTGCTCCTTTCCGTTCCCATAAAGCAATTTTCTCTTTTTACAAGAAGCAGGAACCGGAAAAGCGAGTGGGCGTCTCTCATAGCCTGAGTCGCTTTGGGACGTTAAACCCCACAAACCAAAAGCGAGTGACACAGTGAAGGGTGGTCTGGTAGCTTCGTCTTCATGAGCCCCGCTATACTGACCCCACATTAAAAACCCTGTTGAGACAATGGATGATGCCCCACCATTCAGTCACAGAACTATACATTACAGAGCAGATTTCTGGTCGAGACAACAGTAACGCCGATAAAATTTGTCAAGTGCGCCGAAAGCGTTTCTGTGCTCCCTCATTCGTCGAGTGCGTTTCCGCTGTGCAAGTCGGCATCATGGGTGCGTGCTTCTGCGAGAGTAACGTCAACTGCGGCGGCTTATATCACCGTGAGCACTGCTAAATGGAAGAAGAACAAATAAATGAGATCAAAATGAACCGTTCGCAAATGCGACTCTTACATCCTGCGGCTTGTGGAATGCGGAATCGGTGGGCACACGTATGCAATGGGTGTTATATGTCTCCTTGTGCATGCCGTATACCTATACCAAAGAAATCGCGGTTTGTAATTATTGTTCAGGTAAAGCTGCGACGTTGAGCAATATCGGCTCTATATATATAAATCAGGCTGTCGAGTGATTTTAGTGCACATCTGTAATTAAAACGCCGTATGAGGTCCTCCTCCTCGTTTTTATGTCAATTGCTAAGAAGCCATTCTTTTTTCCCGAGGAAAAGCATGTCGTACCACATAACAGACAACACCGTGCCACTGCAGTCGCAACTGAGGCGCTTGCCTAAACACACACGCGTCTGCTGCCACACTAGAACATAAATACTCCGAGCACAAACCGCGCATTTGTTCGTTGCACGAAACGAGCACCGTGCGAAGAAAGCGAGCCGTCATTTCCTGCCACGAAAGACTGCGCTCATGTAGACCCCGGCTCTGAACGAGTGGCGCCATCATCGCATACCCACCAATCTCATCGTCACTCGAGGAATGCCCGAAGCGACGCCGCAAACGGCCTCCCTCGGGGCTTTCTTCGCTGAGGGCTATCAGCGATTCTTTGTGAGCTTGTATGGAGTACACGAAATAGGAGGACAGAAGCAAGGCGAAGACGACCGAGTACCGCTAGGAATGTGCTCTTTTTAAGCCGCCAGGCTCCTGGAACCTCCTCCAATCTCCCTGCTACACCACCACCCTTACCCCTCTACCCTCAGCTGGCGGCTGTCGACTTCCTGTCTCAGGCCAATATGGCGGCATCTCAATTTTTCACTCGCAGAACAGCTGCAGCGAGCGCGTGCTGTTCCTTCTCAAAAGCCAGCGAGCCGCCTCAACATTCTTCGTGGGTTCAGCGAGGTCCCAAGCCCGGCCCCCAAGTTTAAAGAGGGAGCGCATGGGTCCTCGACTCAGCTAAGCCCAACACCGTGGAGCTCCAGGTTTCTTCCGGCGGAAAGCTCGAAGGCATTTCCGAAGGAGGCTTCATATCCTCACCGCCTTCAACACATCCTCGCTCTCTCCTCCGGTAAGCTCAAACGACCAGCCACAGCTTCTCGTGAGGTCCTCTTCCTTGTTGAAGGGCTTCGAGGCTTGAGCTCCGAGGATCTACCAGACTCCACCGCCGTCTTGGCAGTGCCTTGCGCGTCGAAGCTGGGCGAAGTCTCATACACGATGGAAGAGTGGATGGTGGGGAAAGAGAAGAGGGGGGCAGGGTCTGTGAAAGTAGTCGGTAGATCTACAGAGCAAATCGTCTCGAGCGCCCCAGCCGACGACGACGTACATGACGTTGATTTGGCTTCCCGCGCGTCTTGTCGCGCAGTGTGGCGAGAGGGCACAAGACAGAGGTCTTGTATACATAGTGTCTTCGGGAGGCAAGGGGGTCGACGGCGGTGTGGGGGTGCCCTAGGAATGGAGGCTGAGGAGGAGATCTGAGGAATGGAGCGTGCCATCGTGCAATGAGCTCTCGGCTGGAAGGGGATTCGGACCCCGGGCTCGCATGCGAGCCAGGTCCCATTCATCAGTGTCACAGCCACGGGCGGTTGCCTTGGCACGCAGCGCGAGCCCGGACAATGGGCCCCTGTCTTCTTCCTTGCCGCCGTGCATCGTCTGAGCTCCCACAGGCCAGCGATACTCTGCGCATCTTTCTCTCTTCTTTCTCACCCCATGGTTGTGTCTTCTCTCGAAAGCCGCAGTTGGAACCCAGAGCGGCCCTCGCTGCCGAGGTAGCTTCCGCGCGACGCGGGCGAGCGAGGGAAAGGAAGGCATATTCCTGGAAAAAAAACGACGTGCGGCTCCCAGACCTGGCGGCGTTTGAGACGCAAGCCCTGCAGCAGCGGGAACGGGCAGTAGCGTGTGCAAAGCCTCTTCTGAACAAGCCGTAGTTGAAGATTTATGCCCTCCTTTTAAACTTTGAGTGTATTTCCGTGGAACATTAGTGGTAGCTACTGGTGCTCCGCTTCACTCAAGAAACGAGAGAGAGAGATAAGAAGGGGAAACATGTTCAAACAGCGCGAATAGCTAGCTCCAAAACTAAGCCTCTGTTGTTGTTTACGAGATTATTTGTGGCGCCCGGGGGCACCTGCACTTGCGAAAGTGTTGATGAGGTTTCTTTTTCCACAGCGTGATCCCACTCCAATGTATCCACTACTGGCCACATACACTGACACGTACCACTTCATATGTGCAGTATATTTCTGTAGTGTTTCGCATTAAATGGCTGCCACCACGACACCGCAGTTAGGCATTTTTAAAGTCACTAATGGTTGAATAAAAGTCGTTGTGCGCTTGCTTGTCAAGTGACTCTGGGAAAATAACTATCATATGTTCTTCTTTCATTCCCGACGGTTACGTGCCTGAAATACCATTGCTGCAACTAATGTTTCCATTTCTAACACAGCTCCTGTACCCTGTCACTACATGAACGCACGTAAAGCGCACCCAACGATGCTCCATAATTCCTTGAATCTTCGGCCCACCTTCATAATATTGTCTTCTAAGAAACACCACGACGGCAGCAGCGACGTATAATACCACACCGAAGGTCGCTCGTACGGAACTAATTTTACACCTAAAGTAAATTATGTGGACAAGGTACATTCGGGTACCACATTTGTTTCTTACATCAGCAGCAGTATACAAAGTAGTTTCTTTGGTTAGGTTACGTCAGTACACTGATTCATAACCAAAAACTGCCACGCTATGATAGCTAGGTAGCGGTGGCTTAGTGCTTACGGCGCTCGATAGCTGAGATTGAGGACGCGGATTATATTCCTGTCTCGGCGGTCGTGATTCGTAAAAAGCGTAACGCAAGGCGCTTCTTTACTATGCTATGTCACCCTGCGTTAAATAACCGAAGCGGTCGAAATAAATTCGGAGTCCTCCGCTGCTGCCCGCGTGTCGCTCTGGGAAGTTATACCCCTCATAACATATCTTACGTCACAACAGTGATTGCGACAATTAAATTTTATTGGCGCAAGGACAGCATTGGCCAACGGGGGACACAAGTTGGTGTTGTCTACTAGGTGAAGTCGAATATCCATTGCTCAAGCATTTCACAAAAAAAAAGAGCGAGGAGGGTGGTGACGGCGTTGACAACTTTTATTGGTATCGCCAGAGCCCATTGAGACTCCAACGGAGAGCAGTTGAGGGCAGTCTCCCATGCGTACAGAGAAGGGGAAGAGGGAGTTGAGGATATTGAGGATATGCCAACACCATGCGTAATATATTGCAGGTCTCCCCGAGTGCGAGCATCGTCAGCCATTATCAAACATCACGATGCGAACACCGAGCAGGGGGCCAGGAAGAAGCTTTTACCCATGGAAAATCATTGGATACCCGGCGTAATTGAAATCTGACACCGAACGTAAGGTGTACGAGGCTGGAGATCAGAATACTAGTCCACATCTGTGTAAAAATATTATGTAGCCCCACCGGAGTGGCGCAGTGGTTAGGGCGCTCGACTGCGGGGTCGAATCCCAGCCTCGGCGACGGCTTTTCCATAGAGGCGACAAGCAAGGCGCCCGCGTGCTGTGCGATGTCAGTGCACGTTAAAGAACCCCAGATGGTCGATATTTCCGGAGTCCTCCACCACGGCTTCTCTCATAGCCTGAGTCACTTCGGGACGTTAAACTCACAAGCCAACAAACCAAAAATATTATCTAGGTGGATCCATAAGAGAAGAGGCACTTGTAATGATGCCATGAGGGAGCCTGTGTTGGGACAATGAGAACTTTGCTTGGAGGTTCTTGAAAAACAGGAGAACAGGATTCAGTAGAGCTATAATTGGCCCTTATCCGTTCTAGGGGATGACTAAAAGCTTGGATGGGTACCTTGTTTTGCTTACAGGTGCAAGCACTGCCCGCCATATCCCACCTTTCCCCAAAATGCAGTGTCTGTTAAAATGAAACCTTCGTTTTTTACCTCTACTTTCCAGAAGCACCCCAACAAGACCACTCCTCGCCACTCCCCATCCTCTCTCCGCCAGAGTACTGTGCACCCATCCGCTGCCACCCTCAATTAGCCGACCTTCACCCATCCAACTCCTCGCCAGAAGCGCCACTAACTTACCCACCTCCATCTTCCACATGCCTCCACCCACCGACGAGCAGTAGGAGACGAAACCAAAATGCGAAAACGAAATTGCATTCACGGATGCTGTGGGAATGAATCTTGTATGAAGAAAAAAAACACGCTTAAGACACCTCCCCACTTCGCCACCCTTGTTAAGGTATGAACTACCACTACCGGTAACTATCCCCGCCTACCTTCACCAGCTGAAAACTTCTGCCGCGTGTATGAATGCCTCGGCTTAAAGTCAAAGCGCCAAATTAATTAACAATTAAAGGTAAATTCAAATGCTTCTGTCAGTTGCCGTATCAGATCTCTCACATCCCATAATATTTTCCTTTTTTGCTTATCATGTTAGCCATAGTAGACTTTAACAAGTGTTATTCTGCATTCATAATATTCAAAGAACTGTTACTACGGCGCAACCACAAGCAAATACAATCTTCATCGGCGACACTGCAAGCAACAAACTTGCTGTCGCCCGATGACTTCGTCTTCTGGTGGCTAGAGGCAGAACAAGGTTCCACGGGGTCCCCACACAAAGCTCACATGTTGTCCCTCTAAAGGGTCCCTCTCTCCAGTCGACATGGGGGTTCCGCCTCTCCTCCACATCCCTCTCCTATCTTTCCCCGTCTTCGGTGTATTTCGCAGGTCCCCAAAGAAAGTTTCCCTCGTCCTTTGCCTAAGATCTTAAGGTCCTCCTTTGTCGTAGTCGTCATCGCCTTTGTGCTCTGCTCCTTGAGGCGCGAAGTTCTTGCATCGCTGTGGCGTCAGCAACCAACAACCGACTCTAGCGCGCAGTTAGAGCCCACCCCGAAGTCTCTGCCCGGGAGCAGCCGGGAGCTAGCTGGGAATCATCATGAGTGAACTGGCTTTGTTCAGCGGAGCGGTGTTCAAACCCTTTTTATTGCGGTAGGAACGACTCTTTCCAAGAGGGTGATGACATCTGTTGGTCTTTTCTGGTCCACGAGTGTCACGGTGGCGTTTACCGTATAGAGGAGGGTATTTTTATTGCGTCCTCACTTCCTCACCTCACGCACACACACCTCCCTCTGTTTCGCTTCGTATAAATGCCGCCTCCTTTCATTCCGGGCTTACGAACTTTTTCAAGCTCTAAATAATGGCCAACAATTGTTTGGATCGTTTAGGGACGCCGCGCTGGTGTTGACGTGAGGCGTCACTTACAATGCTGCGGCACGCATTCGGTGAAGGGCCACCTGTGGTATTTTAGTATAACAGTAGCCCATGGACCTTCCTCGATTAATTAGTTCATTTGTGCTGTTAACATTGATAGATGCGCTTCGTGACATCAGCCTTGGTGAATTGGTGAATGGCAGCCACTGTATGTTATCGGTTCTGGGTCAAGGATGACCGAGAGTGAAAAAAAGGGATTCCAAGGAACAATGTTGATACGATGCGGCTTCTTTTTTCATGATGCGAATAACAAATATGCGCAGCTGCGCCAACCAGATGTCAAGTACTCAACGCCTCGGTCAGAATATTACAATATTTTGATAGCTCCTTCACAAAAAAATTATTTTACTTGTGGTGTGCAAAAACGATGCAATAAGCCCTGCCAGTACGCGACTGTAATGTACAGGTATCTCCAATATGAAAGAAAAAGGCCACGTCGACATCCCGAAACATGTTTCCAGGATTCTGACGCTCGATTCCAAGTTCTTCGTACGACCAAGGCAACATGCCGCGGCCATTCTGACCAGTGTCCGGAAAGGGTCAATCAGGGCGTCAGCGGATTAAAACGCATCTTGTGTGTCTCAGAGGGTGAAGGTGATTGCAAAGTGCGGATAGGAGCATCCTGATGCAGCGCTTGTCTCGTCCTCTGCTGGTACTGCACTGGGCTTTCTGTGCAATAATCGGAGACAATGGGAGCGATGGCCTACAGCCTGAAACTGATGGTCATGATTAGTACCGTTGTTCTCACTTATGCAGTGATGATGCCTGGAGTGGTTAGCCCCACTATTCCCAATTATGGAATGATGACGCCTGTCCAAAGAGAAAAAATATGTAAATGGGGGACACTTAAGAAGAATCGAGTAAAACGGCGCTAGGCAAGACGGGACACGTGAAGGAGAGACACATGCGCTGACTGGCAACCAAATACTTTATTGCTACAAGTTAGGCAACAATATAAAGAAACCAACATGAGAAAACCACTAAAAAAAAAAGCGCCCAACCACATTGCAACTTGGAATGATGCAAAGGCACTAATTTACATAGTCATGTTTCTTGAGGAATAAAGTTATCGACGGGCTGCTGATGCAGGTGTCTCCCAGCCTTTCTATATTAGAAGCGTCGGAAATAAGCCTCGAAGTTTGATTATTAGCTTAAGCTTAAGCCACTTAATCTTCGTCCTTGAGGTTATGAAGCGATAGCGTAGGTGACTATTCGACATATAAAGCTTCGCTTTAACCAACCAGTATGAACGTGACTGCGTGGCTTATAGGTGAAGCGTGCTTGGCTCGACATCCATGAGCCCCACTTGGAGGTTGATGCTTATTCCGTCTTCCCACCGCAGATGAGCAACTCGAGTGGGCAGCTTCTAGCTCGCAGCTTTCTGATATCATGGGGTCACGTTAAATCGCACAAACCATGCTAACTAGCACAAAGCTGCTAACTACCGCCTGCCAGTGCGCCACGCCCGTCATTTTTCACGCAGAAAGCCAACACCAGATTTTTTGGATAAAGAGGCCTTTAACGCTATCGCGTAAAAAGCGATTTGTAAGCTAGGTGCGCAATAAATTGTTTATTTGAGCAACCACGGTGCACCTCACAAATATAACAAAGATACAAATCCTGGAAGTTTCACTCTAGAATTATAAAATAATCGCGTACATTTTTAAGGATTCCTCACTTCGAGTTCCAGCAGGCGGAGCACGAGCTTCTTCGCCTTCCCCGTCGTCGTCGTCTTCGAAAACAAGCGGTGTTCTTTGAGAGCGCGAGTCTCGGAGCACAGCTCTCGCTCTCCTCCTCGAATTATTGTAGCCTCTCGCTAGCGGCGCAGCATTCGGGAATCAAGAGGAGGCCTTTGTGCACCGCCTCGAGACGGGTGGAGGCGGGGGAAGACAGATATTCGCGACGAGGCAGCTGCCCACTCTGACTGAGAAGGTGACGATGATGAGTAATTGGCAGTCGCTGGTTGTGCTATACTGCCTACCAACGCTCCCTCCCACCAAACATATTCTAGGTCTGAGTTCATGCCTCTGTGACGGACAGAAGAGAAGCGGAGAAAAGAAGAGAGCGGCGCAGCGAGAGAGAGCGGGGGATGAAATTTGGAGCACGCAAGGTTTGGCGTTCTGCGTCGACGCTTTGCGGAACGCGTAGGCAGTGCACGCGGGCCCCCTCGTCCTGTGCTGCCGCCGTTGCTTTTGCATGGAGCGAGATTTTAGAACTCTTGAGCGTCACTGTTTGGGCCTATTTGTGTGGGGCCATGTCTCGTGGCTCCCAGCAGCACGTCATTTAGGATTTTTTTTTTTTTTTGTAATAGCTGTTAGATGTTCTAGCGTTGTGTTATACTTTCGAAAATTCTCGATGAAGGTGACTATCAACAGTAATATTTTTTGTGTATTCCTGCAGCACAGTATCAATACAGGGGAGACAGTGCTCAGAATGTCTTCCACCTGGGCCATAGGTATTCGCTGTTATTCATCGCCCCACCACCACTAGGTCCAAGTGTACTTGCGCCATAAGGTCTTGTGTAAGTGCAAGAGACGAAACTCACGGGAATGTCGTATCGGGGGCCACACGATCCCTGGGGTATCTTCTCTTTAGTCTCATCTGGCTCGCAAATTGTTACCACTGCAGAATGCCCCATCCCTTGTCGTACTTGTCGTGTAATATTATTTCGGCTGAACCAAATAACTCTCCCGTGTTACACGCACCCACACCATCCCCCCTCCCTTACAAACATATACACACACACATGCGGACGTTGCTGCTCACACGAAGAAAACGCACCCACACATGCGCACGTTTCTTGAACTGGACGTGGTTAACGCTGCTTTTATGTGTGAAATAGTAGACCACTTCATCCACAAGCTCGTACTTCGTACTTGAGATCATCTTGTTGCTATTTGATGAGTCCATACAAAATGTGGATCTTTCCTGGTGAGATGTGATTGCCGTTGTTTTCGAAAGTTGGCAATTATTCTGTGGTCACAGGGCCGTAAACAGTGGATGTTAATGCAGAGAGGGGGGGGGGGGGGAGTGAGGAGTAGCTGTAGAACGGAAAATTATACGTGCGTCTTTAACAGGCAGGAAGCGTGTAAAGTGGGTCAGGGAACAAGTGCGAGGTACCGACCTTCTAGTCGAAATCAAGAAGAGGGAATGGCCAAGAACGGAACATGTAATGCGAAGGCAAGGTAACCGATGGTCGCTAAGGGCAACAAATTGGATCCCAAGGGAAAGCAGGGGTAGCAGCTGGCGGGAAAAAGGTGGACGGATGATAGGAGGTTTGCAGGGTTAACGTGGATGTAGCCGGCACAAGACTAAATTAATGACAGAAATATGGAAGAAGCCATGGCCCTGCAGTGGGTGAAGTCCGGCTGATGACGGTGATGGTGACATACTTTCTTGAAAAATGCTCTGCTTTGAGAAGTTCTCTCTTGACCACATTTTGATATTGCAGCCAATATCCCCAAATACCGTCACAGCGTATCCCTCACTATTTGTCGACTGTTGCCATCCACGCACTCAGCGAGAGGTGGGTCCCACCCA
Source organism: Amblyomma maculatum (assembly GCA_023969395.1). NCBI lineage: Eukaryota > Metazoa > Arthropoda > Arachnida > Ixodida > Ixodidae > Amblyomma > Amblyomma maculatum. The sequence goes on along the minus strand of JAJIZL010015828.1, from coordinate 5,396 downwards.
GTTAGAAAAAAAAAAAAGAAAACTTGAGAAAATGTTTTGTTTTTACGAAATAATTTATATGCAGTTTGTGGCAGCAAACACTTTATGACAACAAATCTCTCTGTAGTAAGATCCGAATTTTGCGCCGTTACAACAGAAAAACAGTACTGAAAAACTACAGAACTACAGAAAAGAACTGCACCACTGCAGAAACTTCCGACGTTTACGGCTGAACTACAGAATATTTTATCGCATGTTTGACATGGTTCTCTAGTTGCTGTTTTTCGACTGGGTAAGAATGATAGCAGCATGACAACATTACACCTTAGTAGCTTTCCTGAACATGTGTAACTACTATAGTGTCATCTGCAGGACTCAAGCCTGAGAAATTTAATGAAACTGCCGAAGATTCGAAATTCTTGCTTTAATTTTGAGTGTACAACACCAAGCGGCAAGCTGTGCAGAGCAGAAATGACTCTCTAGATTTCCTGGGCTCAGCTTCCATACGCATACCCGCAAAACCCAAATTGAGCCAGGGTGATCAGGCCGGCTGACCCACCTTTGTACGCGACCGCGAACCCCCTTTTGCGCAGTTGAGCAAGACTCGTGCTGGCCCCGTGTTCTCTCGTGAAGGGATACCAGCCGCGGGTTAAGACATGAAAGAAAGCCGCCGGGCCCGCTGCTTACACGATGCCCCGCAAACCGACGGCGCGCTGACTCTTCTAGGGAAAAAAAGAGAGAGTGGGCAGAGGGAAGATGCAAGAGCATCCGCGGCCGTCGCGCACGTGTTTTTCGCGCGAAGAGACGCCGCCAGCGCGTAAAAGGGAGATAACGGAAAGCGCGCGCTTCCAACGCTAGAGCGTGGAAGCGCAAAAGGAGAGGTGGGGGACGTTTCTAAACAAACTTTCTCGCTGAACGCGCGCCGCGCTATACGGTGCGTGTAATGCCCGAGGAAATCAAGGAAAACGCGGAAAAAGAGCAACAAACGTAGGGGCGAAGTGGTGCGGGTATTATCTTCTCAAAGGGCCTGAGCGCGCGCACGTGGTGGTCGGCAGAGAAGAGCGAAGACGAAAAGGAAGAGGAGGAGAGAAGCCCTCGAAACTGGTCTTGGGGTGAGGGAGGACAGTTCACACAAAGGAAGCGACGCATAAGCGCGGCTGGTCGAACAATGGTTGGCTGGAGACGAGATTTTGCAAAGCCGAATCAATCAATGAATAATGGTGATCGATTTTTTATGACTGTTCGAGCCTTGTATCCACTTAGAATAGCTTTAACAACGAAAACAGCAAAAATAACAAATGGACAGAATTGCTATGTTTGGCATTTAACATATGAGTATACGAGGATCAGCCGATTACTTCAAGACACCGGAAATCGTTACGAAAGCCTTTCAGCAAATTTAAGCATATTGATCACTCACGGCAGCGATCGCATCTTAAAAGCGTTTTTTCTTTTTTTTTTTTTAGTTCCTGACACATTCCAGGCTTGCTATAGTGCAAGAATGCGCAAATTCGAGCACCCATTTATACGGGACCATAATTGTGGGCATTGATTCCTGTATGCGCGGATTGGTACAGTCTGCACCTGAAGCGGCCGTATCGCTGACTGCTTTTGTCCGCAGATGTTTATGTGGTGGAATGTCGGGAATTAAGTCTAATTTGAATTCGAAATCCGTACACTCACACTTTATTCCTGGTCGTCAACACCGTGTTTAAAAATGGCAGCTTAACCGCGCTCCCTTTATTTAGAACTCCGCATATTTCGAATAAACTTGCGGTCCCTATATAGCAAGAATTAACGACTCCCTGCTAATAATGGCTATATATAGCCATTATTCTTTGCAGTCATGAAGGTTGTAAGAGAGTGATATATGAAACACGGCAAAACGACAAAAATAGCAGAGCGATGTCCTATTGTTCCCTGTCCTTATTTCCGCCCATTTATATAACGCACGTAATGGATCTCTGATAAAACAATGGAGACTCAGAAAGAATATGAGGTATAAAACGAGGTTTCGTTGCATACTTATAGTTACGCAGAAACGTCTCTTTGTACAGTTTTCTTTCATACAAAAAAGAGAAGGGCTGCTGTTCTTTGATAAACATAAATAAAAGTCCATGAATTCGAGAATTCAGCATCGCAAATTGTAGAAATAGCCATCAACAGCGCGTAAGTGGCTACACCACAAGTCATGGTAGCCTAAAACCGACCGATGGCGGAGTTGAAAATTTAATATGTCACGATTCTTCACCGCATTCTCCAAGCCCCGAAGAAATTCCTGCTTCGCTGCTGTCGGCATGCCTGGAAGAATTTTCGGGTTCGCTCGTGCTGTTGTTACTGCTTTAAAGCAATTGCAAATATAGGCGCCTCATTTCTCTTTCTTGCTTTGTTCCGCATACTTCCAAGCTACTGTTCACAAATCCACACCCTCTGCTGAGGGCTAACTGCGAACACTCGGGGCTCAAGTAGCCATTTTCTTTTTGCTGCACAACGCGACCAAAGCAGAAACTTCTCATTGCCGTCGTCGACTAATGACTTACTGTCGTCTCGGAGTGTTCGCAGTTGCGTGAAAGTTCCACCGACCACAACGCGACATGCATGTTCAGCAGTGCGACGGTTGGCCACCAAAGAAGTAAGGGAGGGGGGGGAGGGGGGATGAAAGAGCAAGTAAACGAACGCAAAATTAGCTGACGGTGCCTGGGGTGGGCAGCAGCGAGCGACGAAGCGCATACCGCGTGCGTCGGGATTGACAGCAGCAGCTGTTCCTCCGGCTGGCGCGCTACTGCGCGCGTCGCTCGCCGGCGGAGAACGGCAGCAGTCGTCGACGCTGGCGTCCCGAAACGGGACGTCCCAAACGGAGTCACGGAGCTTGGAGCGGACACGCGCGTTGGGCCCAGCAATGTCGGGCTTATCCAGGGTGAGCATGTAGAATAGGATTCGAGAGAAAGAAGGAGACTGCGATATGGTCGAGGCCAGACATAACATTAGGCTAAAGGAAAGAGGGGTGCAGCAGAGGGTGGAGGAGAGGGAGATGGTATCTAAGCTTGGCCAACTCTTTTAGCTAGGGTTGGCGAGGCACACTAGTGCGTGACGCAGGGGAGGTTGTATAGTCGGCGTAGTTGCTGTTATCATGGTAATGAGTTTTATTTATTTATTTCTATGTTGCTCTTAAGAACATTGTAGAGGAGTGTGTGTAACAAATGAATGAAAGGAAAATGTGCACCACAAAGGGCTCAGCAGCATGTTTAAGAAACGCAAGAAGGGGGGCGCTGCCGCGGCTAGCCAGGATTTCGGCTGCGGCTACAAATCAAAACCTCCTCCCCCCCCCCCCCCTTCCGCCCCTCCCCCCCATTAAAATGTAAATTAAAATTAACTGTTTAGGTGTCCGATGTAATAATTGTGCGGAAGAGGCGGGATTTAATTATCCTTCATGAGTGTTTTGATATTTTACTCTGTAGCATATGGTCTTAAGCTAAGCCGGCTCTTCGAACGCACACGACTTCTTGAAAGAAGATACCTGATTTTTCCGTGGTGTCAATCAATTCGATTTCGCCAGTGAGACACAATGTACGGAATCGATCTTGCAGCCCTTCATGTAATATGGTCCATACAATTAGGCAATCGTTAAAAGTGCACCCGGCAGTGTGCGTCTCAGCTTGTGCTCCGGCATCATCTGGACCTTTAAGATGTCTCCTTCGATGCACCTTCCAACGGTCGCGTCTCCGGGCATCTTCCGGGGTAGAAAGGGGCTAGTTTTGAACCGGATGAAGATGAAAGAACATGGTACTGACATGCAAGCTCTTCTAAAAAGAGATTTCCTATTAGAGATTGTTTGTTTACGTAGTGCGTGTCTCCTTTTCTTTCCATTTTTTTCGCCCGATTTCATGTAGATGGCCGCATTTATGCTTGCAAGTCATCCATGTGCAAATACATCCTGTAGGTTCAGGTGACGCTTACGAATGTTTGCTGAAAGCGCCATTTTATTGCTGATTGTCTAAGGAACCTATCTTCATGATAACCATATTTAGGAGGTTCACTTCGGCGCATATTTCTCCTCTGTCGCGCATAACGAAGCAACTAGGTTGCCAACACTGAAGTCCTCGACATTTCCAAATATGTTCTTGAATATTTGTTTACTTTATACGATAAATGCGACCTTTAACTTTGATATCCGGCAGTTGACCGCAAGAAGCGGTTGCCATAATCAGCAGAATATAATAAAAGCAGAACAGGAAAGTAATTTTTATTAATATTCAATTATAGTAACAATGGTGTGTAGGCGCATAACGACGGATGGGAACATTATAAAGGAGCAACAGTTAAGAACGAGGAAATGCCAGAAAGGGCTGGGAAATAAAAGATGGCGACAGGTACGCAGTCTTGCCGATTGGTACGTCACTGAAGTCAGGTAAACAGCACCGTTTAGCAAACGAGCTCGTTGGGGTACATGCACTGAAGACACCGGAAGTAGCTCAACAATCAATAACTATTAGCATCGCTATTAAAACACTACAGTGATGCAGCTGCTTGAGCGATCGAGTGCTCGTTGCTAAAGCCTCAACCACACTGACGCCGTCGACGACGAACTTCAGTGCCGGCGTTGGTTTCTCGCCGGGTTCCTGTCTCCTCGCCCTTTCTTTTTCTTCCTCTCCTTCACTACCCGAACGCCCTCTGGTGTCCTGGGCGGCCGGGCCGGAGTGTGCACAAGGGACCTCCCTTGTCCCTAATGACTATTTAGGGCGCGTCATTAACTGCCGCCGGCGGTTGAGAGGCGGCATCGCAAGATCTCGGCATGCCCGCTCTGCCGGCAGTGGCGGCGAATGCTTTTTGAAGAGCGTCTAGCGTATCCATCCTCTCGACTACCCTCCCCCCCCCCCCCCCACCCCTAACCTACCCAGAGTCCCTGGTCCGTTCCTCATCCGCGCGTTCCTTCCCCTCTCATTCTCCAGCCAGCTTCAACCGCGGTCTGAGACACCGGTTCGTGCCTGACACGATGCCAGAAGACCGCTGGAAGCGGGGGGATTATACAAGCGCACAACTGACGCGACAGTGAAACATGCGGCAGGAAGAAAAAAAAAAGTACAAGAAGAAGACATGCGAAAGAAGAAAAACCTAAACACGTGTGATCTGAACGTGTGATTTGGGAGAGGATAGAGCACTCTGCGCGCAAGCGGGAAGGAGGCTCTGCGGCGATTCTGGATCAAGATGCGGCTGTAGAAGGCGGAGATCAGAAATAGATGATCATAAACGAATAAGCTAAAAATTGCGCCGCCCAGATCAGGCGACGGCATGGTTTATTTGCGCTGTCTCTCCAGAGAGTTTTGGTCGTCTCGGCCAGTGAGCACGACAACGCGGCCAAACTCGACTCCCTCCTTGGGACGTTACTTCTTCGTAAGACTGTAGCCTCTGTGTGATTG
>JAJIZL010015827.1:855296-870108 GCA_023969395.1 Amblyomma maculatum | reverse complement strand
GTGTGTGTGTGTGTGTGTGTGTGTGTGTGTGTGTGTGTGTGTTGAATGAGCTCTTTCTCCATTGTGAGAGACCCCCCGGCTCTGTTCTTTTTTGCTCCATTGTTCTGCTGTTTCAATCCCATGGTGCTTTTCTTTCTTTCGTTCCCGCTTTCTCGTGCGTTCCGTATGCACGTATAGTATACTGCGCTCCGATCGAGGTCTAGCTGCGTGAGGCACGGGGTGTTATTCCTTCTGCCTCCGTGTGCGGTGCACCCGTAAGAGGCCACATCTCATGGCCTGCGGCAACAAAGGTCGTGGGCAGAAATAGAAGTTTGAATAGCGGTCCCGTACGGCGATTCGGCAAGCACATGCGGTGGTTCTGCCTGATGTGTGTCACGGAAGGAGAGCACTGCTCGTGTCTACAGTGTGTTGCTTCTGAATACTGTGCGTAGCCATGAGCAGCGCTACCTGCTCATGAAGCAGCTTTTCTGGGGCAAGAAGCATTATTCCCACGTTCCTGCTTGATCTGTTTTTCGGTCTTCGTATTTCGTTTCTAGTTTAGCGTGCCGAGGCTATTCAGCACCAAATGACCCGTTAACTTTACTATATGTTGTACTTTCGCTCATATTTTGTTGTTTTATTACCACTGTTCTCACCATTCGAGGCGGCGCATGGAGCGTGTACCGTATGCCCGGTTTGCATCATACCAATACACTAAAGCGCAGCAAAAGACGAGGACACAAGAGACGAGAGACGAACACCACGAGCCCAATATTGGAGCGTTTGCTGCATCTAGGAAGTTCTAAAGCACTAGAACGCAAAGGAGACCCCGCGTCCGTAGCTTTTTGGCATCATTAGGTTAAGGGGCTCTATCACACGCCTAGTAAGCACACCACGCGGCGGGGTTACTTTCGGCAAGGGCGGTGCATACTGTGCACCTGAACGTTCGAGTGTCGGGACAATTCATCTCTTTCACTCAGGCTTACGCACCTATTTTCCTTTTCATCCGGGTCTCTTCGACTTCCGGAGAGCGGTGTTTTTTACGCTGCACGCGAAGCGTCTGTAATAACCACGTTATTTGCGACAAGCACGGGCAACTAATGTGCGTGGTGTTCCGACCGTGGCCACCCGTCTACGCACGAAAGGTGATAAAAAAGAACATCGCCGAGAAAAACGTAATAACCCAAGAACACCGGGCAGCCATGCGCGTCAGAACGCATCGACGCAAGTGCGGCGACCCCGGCGTAGTGTGTGCGCGAGCCAAAGGGCAGCGCACACTTCGTGCTTGGCGAGGCAGCGATGCTCGTTGACCGACGTTGGCCTCGGTGTGTGCTTATCAAGGGGCTTTACGTCTCCCCGGCGCGTCACAAAAGAGCGCGACCCGTCGAGCGCAGCTGCGCAAAGACACGCGCCTTCTCGAAAAGGAAGGAGCTCTCGGGTTGTGCTTACGTTTGGCAGCCGGGTCTGCGCGGACAGTTTATTCTGTTCCGGCACTTGCCGCGCGGTGCATGCAGTCAAAGGGAACGTATAGGGGAGGAGCGATACGGGTAGATGGAGAGGGGAAGGGAAGGGTAAGCTTCGAAAGACATGACACGGTGTATGGAGCTGAGCAGGTGGCTCTAGGCTTGCTCACTTACGTCAGGCAGGCAGCCGGATCAGTCTTCTGTTCGAAGGAGGCGTTTCCAAGAATGGGCTGTGACAGTGATCACGCTGCTGTGCGCATATATACAGGCGCTGTCAAACGTATATGAATGGAACTATTAACGAAAAAAAGTAATAATTTCATCGCGCTCATTTGATGGATACTTGAATGGAATGGACATATGCAGCCTAATTAAGATTTTGCCAATTACAAGGAAACCAATAAATCTCGACCGTTACGCTTTGGATTCAAAACAATTTTCTTTTTTTGTTAGACTTGCTTTCCTTCACTTTTGACAATGTAATGTGCTTCAAAACACTAAAGAAACAAAAGACGAGGGTAAAAAAACAGAAAGGAACACCACGAGCGGTAATGATGTTCTATGCACTTGTGCAAAAACTTTCTGGCAGGGTATCGTCACCAGTGCTGTCACCACCGCCATAAGATGTTTTTTGACTCGTATATACTGCTTGCTTCGCGAGTTTCTTGAGTGAAGGAAAAGGTTCCGGCGCTAGCTCAGATGTGTTCAGGGTGTTCTTTGTTGCATCACCTGCTTTCTGCATTCGTATGGCGGGAGTGTGCAGTACTGAAATCACAACGGACGACTACCGACTGAGCTGCATTGATCTGACGCCCTTCTGTTTTGTAGGTGGCTTCACTACTTTGACTGAATCCGTCACTTCTCCCCTTTAGTTTTTGTTACATGTATCCACTGAAAATAAAAAGAACTTTAGCAACTGTTCGTTACTGCATAGTTCTGAACAGCACGGGCCCGCTTGACCCTAGCAAAAAATTCTATAAACTGGTCGTGGACACTTTTTATAACGGTAAAATACATTCTCTGGTACCCACCGTTCGCAGCTGTAATCTGTAGCACATATGCTGAGTTAAAAACATCGAAAGATCTCACACAGTGGCTATTGTTTCGTTCCATTCATGGGTAAGGCTTGAATGCACAGTATAAGGAAGAGCCCCTATCTATGCATTGCGTACACTGAGAGGCATGACATGTTTAATTTCATTTCATTTATTGATTCCTTAAGGGTCCGAATGCATTACATAAGGGGGGACATTGTTATTGGAAATGGCAAAAAAAAATTTTGCATATAAATGGATATTCACCATACTGAGACTGTAAATATTAAAACTTTATTCTTCCTAAGACGTTTCGTATAAAGCAATAAAATGAGAAAAAATTGCTTTCCGCGCTGATTTGTTGCGAGAAACTGCCCTTACTGAATTCCAGTTTGGTTTCTTATCTTCGCTTGTGTTTTCCACTGAGAGCTTTGGAACTGGTAAGGCAAAATGCAAAACTTCCAGGCAATAGTTAAACTTCTGAGCATTGTCTTTCGCATCACGTGCTACTGCCAGGTTTACGCGATGTGCGCCATATCATAGCAGCTAAGTATCCATGCCGCGCAACGGACTGCAGTTAAAGGCTCGTGTCCTCTCCTTATCGAAGATAGAATGGTGTCAATTGTCGCTTACGTTTGCTTGTCACAAAGCTTTAGTGGCCGTTTCATTGTTAAACTAAGCTCGGACTTGGGCTGCAGATCCTGCATTCTAATGGAGAGCAAAGCCGGATTTTTTTTTATAAAGGCGCGGGGGGGGTGGGGGGGCATAGGAAATTTATACTGAACACTATGCTTTGGTGACAATTTACAAAAATAAACACAGCGCGAAGAAACAGCACACAGGAAGAAGACACATACAAGGTGGGACTGCCACTGTCTACCAACTTTATTGCATGTATAGCCGAAGCCCGTTTTATAGCTGCCACAAGGACCAAGTGGGTACAATCACCTACTGCAGAGTTAGATATCGAACCTTCTCCTCCTCCCCTTTCGCCTTTCCCATCAACCACCCGTCCAAGATTTACCCAAAAATACGCCCCTGAAGGAGAAATAAAGGTTTGCTATAAAAAGGAAAAGGCAGAGAGCTCATTTCAAGCTACAATTTTTCTGACGTGCTAGTTGGCATATGGGGAAAGGGAACGGGAGACGAGAACACGGGCTGTGGTGGCCCTGGTGGGTGACGATCAAGTCTATCCCTGTCTTTGCGCGTACCACAAAATCCAGCGTCGTCGTTGTGTGCGCAAAATCACGGACCTGACACTGCTGAGCGTGGCCTAACGCTGAATGGTCGTAGAGCTGTGCGACGTAACGCGGATAAGTGACATTTCAGATTTAGCAGGAACTTCTAACTTGGGCTTATATATTCAGATGGGATCGAAGGTGACGCGTAAATGGAACCTTTCGGGACCCTTGGCCTGCTACGTTTCGTAAGGCTTAGTAAGCGGGGCTTTAAAGCTATGTCCCTATACCCCCCCCCCCCCCCCCCCCCTCCGTGGGCTGGTAGACTAGCCTACACTATCGAGTCATACGCTTAAATGCAAATATTAAGTGTCCCCCGTAATTCGGCCACCGGCGTAGCTAGGCAAAAGAAGTTTCCGCTTCCATCCAGGTTTAATCAGAGCTAAACCACAGCTAATCTTTTTAAATATTTTACTTTCCAGGAAACGCGACCGCTTTTGAAGCTCGCACTTCATGCTCGCACCAAACATCATTCCCATTCTCACCCCGTCCTCATACCCTTCTTATACACCCTACAGAACCCACGCTCAGCAAGCTGCCCTGATCCCTGTGCAAATCGAGGGCGCCGTCTTCTCTCTGGTTCCGACTGCAATTCGACTACTTTTTCGTCCTCTTACATTAGGCAATTTGCCGAGATGCCTAGCCAGACAAAAATATGTAATAATAACTGGGCAATCAGGCGCGCGTAGGGAGTTTGCTATTAGCGGAATAACACCGTGCCAGCGAGGAGTTCATAACGAGCTAGTGCTCAGTGACATTTTCTTTTTGCGGGTGAGCTCGTTGAAGCGATTGTCGCATCCTTCGCACGGTTGTCGTCGCACACGCGGTGACGTCGCGAGTACCCTTTAGCGCCGCCGACTGGAAAACACGCGTGGTTCTATTGTTCTGCCACATATCGGAGGCAAGCGGGGAAGGATCACGCGCTGTGTGCCGGGTATGTATACCTCTCCATCTCTCTTCACCTGCATGCGGTGGTCGCATTGCGGATTCACTGGTTATCAGTATATTACTAATGCCTACACAGCGAACTGCCCATCATGCGTACAGAAATGCCCATCTCGTAGCAAGTGCACTCGCGGAATGCATGGAGACATGTTCCGCAGTGCACATAGTGTGGATCTTTTACACGCATGTATGTTTACTCAGTGGCCATGTTACGCGCATGTATGTTTACTCAGTGGCCATGAACTGACTCAGTAACTGAGCTGGTTGTGCCTTGTTGCAAGTCTGCTGGGAACAAAGTTTAGCTTCGATGTGTGTATTAACCTATCAGCTGTACATGTCGTGGCTTTACGCATGTGTATGCTATTGTAGGACATGAACCTTGCGCCTGAAGGCGTGGCTTGCGCCGAAGGAATCTCTGTAGAATTCTTTCTTTCTTTCGCGAGTCGAGCCACTGCGCGGAGCCATCGCGGTGACTGCCGATGTCATGACGTCTTGGTTGCCATGACGTCTGTCGTCGCTTTGTGTTGTTTGACTTTCTTCCCGCTCCCCCTGCCGTCGCGTCAGACGATGCTTCTGATATCATGTAGCATGTTCGCGTTGAGAGCGTCAGTCGTTGCGCACCCCTTTGTTACGTCAGTGTTTATGTCCATGCGATGTTCTTGTTTGTTTTCTTTTTCGTGATCATTTCTGGAGCTTCACGGCTAAATGAAACGCTCATCAAGTAGAGATCATGGTGAGTTCATTTTTCGTTGTGCATCGACCGGCGCTTGGGGCCAGGACAGAGCTGATTAGAACTCAGCGAAAGGCACCGTTGACTTGTAGCGTGAGTGACGACGTTAATTTGCGGAAAATAGTCTGCTCTAGTGCCGGTTATTGCATCAGGTTTACATCAGTCACAGGGCAGCTGCCTTCAAGTATCTTACATAGTCTGATAATGTTAAGATTTTTTTTTCTTTTTAGATTGAAAAAAGAAATTGAAGGTTGCGAAACCATTTGCTTATTTATTTTGATTTTCCTGCTGATAACAATCACGAACATATGACATGTTTCCAAACAGCTGCCCCGTTATCGCGACAAAAAATAAGTAAAAATCCCAGCACGTGAGCCAACCTCGTGCGGTCAACACGGCCCGCGATTCCGCACACGTCCGGACGGCTCGTCTCTCCTAATGTCCGGCGTTCACTTTCGATGCCCGTCGAGCAGTTAAGACGAATCACCGCGTCGAATCCTCGGCCGAGGCTGATGGCGTCCGGTAATGACACGCCGACTTTCCCTGCATGATATTCGCGCTCGCTGTAGCGCCCACCGCTCTCAACGTCGGCGGCAATCTCTTCCCACGGACCAGCGATGCACTTAATTGCGTTTGCCGCGCGTCGGCGATCGCCGGTCGCTTGCTTTGCCTTTCGCCGCGAATCGTCGTCGCAGCTTCGCTCGTTCGCAGACGACGGGAGGAGGACGAAAGGGTCCTCGACCTAGACCTTGTTGGCTCGGCTGAAGGAGTGCCCTATTGAGACTCCCACAGAACCGCGTCGCATCGCGTCTGCTGCCTACCTGCGTAGCGGAGGTTATCTCTCCGGGATGGATGCCGGTCAGTAGTGGTGCGCAGCCGTTTCATCGCGAGAGAAGATCTTGCACTGCGTAGGTTCGCGCGCTGGTGGTTGGCTGCCTGCGTGGACGCGAGGACGTGCGTCTGGAATGAAATCGAGAGCCCAGTTGTCGATGGGAAGAGCGGTCGTCGCTGCGAGGTCATGTAAGGAGCAGCCTTGTTCGTGTGTGGACTGAGGAGAAAGGAGGTGTTTGGCCCTTAGCTGCGCTGGGTCAAGGGGGCACAGAAAGGCAGAGACGAGACTCTGCATAGGACGAATGCCTTGTTTACTGAAGTTACTTCGGACCGGTTTAGGAGTTCTTGCGTTCCGAAGATTCTTTCTTCTTTTTCTTTGGCATGGTAGGCAAATATTGAAAAGAAAGAAAAAGCGGAGAGGTTCGAGATCAGTACCTGAAGGGTTATTTGTCGTCTGGGTTTTGTTTATTGCATAGGTGTAAGGTAATCTCCCTGTAGTAAATTGCTACTCTTTCGTTTGGTTTCTTTTGTTTTTCTCGCCTGAAAACTGAAACACATTATAATACAGAAGTTGGCCTTTTAATCACATATTTTTCTTTTAATTTTATCCTACCTCTGTATGTACGCGTAGTGTTCTCGGTACCTGTACGCACGTTATAAAATGTAATAACAAAATTTCCTTCCTATATGTACAATGGCCACGGTGGCAATCATTAACGGACAGTGTTCGAAAGAAACCGCGCTTGCTTTTAATGGAGTTCTGTGACCTTCGCATTGCTCACGCGTCTGCACAAATACGATCGGAGACAAATAGTCTACGTCTTGGCCGTGCGCGCAGCCGGCAAAGAAACCGCCGAGCAGAAAAAGAATCGCAGACACACACGCACCCGCGCGCGCGCTGTCGGGCCGCATTCGTTTTCTCGCCCGAGCAGCAGCCGCACTAATGTCGCTGTGGCGCGAGCTTTCGTGGCACTGGCAATAACTGCGCGCGGATGCCGTTTTCTTGGTGCGCTTGGCGACCGCGCTAAAAGCCGCTTTCATTCGCTCGAAGACGATCGGAGCCAAGGCTGACCGGCTACTTACGGCAGCGGCCAGCAGTCAGCACTCGCGACAGCGCTCCACTATGCGCGTGGACTCAGTTGGGTGCAGCGTCGCGTAGACTTCGACGCATGCCCGCCACTGTGAGCGCAAGCAGGGACCAGATAGCGGCAGAATAACACATAATGAGCATTATTCCTATAATTACTCTACGCGTATGAGTGACAAGCACGTTTTTTTTTTCTTTTTCTTTTTACCCGGAGTAGTTTCCCTTTGCACGAATGATGTCCGCTGGACATTTTCAAACTCAGTGCAAGACTCTTCTCGCATCCAATAAACCTTACTGTCCTCTTTCATATTGAACCTAACGGTCCACACACGCTGCCGAGCGGCTTTCCGCTAATGAGTGCTTCTTAATTACTTCCCTGGGGAAGGCTAGATGGACATCCACTGTACAGTCCTCTTAATTGCTCCTGTCATTGGTTTATTATTCGTGACTCACAAACTCGTGAGAAGCCGCACAATTCATTACAGGAGCTCTTCCGTCAGCATGCAGTGTCGAGATTTCAGCAGCGAAGCTGAAATACTGTGTTCGGAAACTTGGCTTTGTGATGTTGCTCTCCTCTTGCTCGAAAGCTCTATAGGTCGAGCTATTAGTCCGAACAGTGACTAAATTCCATGTACTAAGGTCCGAGCATCGTGGGTTGCAAAGAAGCAGAAGAGCCTCTGCCCGCGCTGCGATGACCTTCCCGCAAGAAAGTGCTCTGCAAAAATTTCTGCCTAAAAATGTCGCGCGTGTGTAAATGTATACAGTTGGCTGCGGATAACTGTGACTTGAAGACCGAGAATTTCTTCCAGTTATGCGGAGTTCGAGCTGCCTTTTGAATGCACTGGACAGTGGCGAGGCTAAAATCTTCAGTTCGTATTAACCGGAAGTTCGAAATAAGGGAGTTAGAACTAATGAGAGGCCTCCGTGAGTGTGCAAACTAAATGAATGGGCCGTGTTTTTAGCTTCAGTGGTGCTGCGGCGAACTACCGAGGCACCGAGTATGCAGTGGAGGGCCGGAGGACGGGAAAGAAAAACACGCTCCCGACAAGTAGCTAGCCTTGCATTCCATCCTGCCCAGAGAGAAAGGGTCCCCGTTTCCCAGAGACGGAGACGGCGGCGCGCGCTGTCGGATCGTTGCGAAACCAGCCTCGCCGCGTGGACTGTGTGCGTGTCTCTGTGGCTGGCGACCACATGGAACGGGCGACCGTCGCCGCTGTTGCTGCCGGTGTCACCGGGATTCCTTGCCCAATGCCCTCTATTTCTCAATGACGCCGCAGCCGCGCCTTCCATAACGATATGCATGCCCTAGCGCCTTGGGAGTCTGATATTAGCTCCTCGCGTTTGGTTGGTTTTGATATTTTAGTTTGGGCTCTCGTAATTATTAACGACTGCCGCGATTTTCATCGCTGATATGGAACGGGGAACATATTGGACGTCGGAGTTCTGTTTGGGCGATAAGTTCCGACCTTGCTTTGCTATTGAAATTTCTCGTGGGATCATTTCCCTGTGTGGTTCCAACTGGGAGCCCCCGTATTCGCTTAATAACACGCCCTCGCGTTTTGCTGACCATGTCGTGGAAAGGTTAATGATATAACACATTGCTGAAAGTGTTTCAAAACGACAGTCTGCGAACGACATCATACACGAGTCGCGACAGGAAACAAAATGGCCAGTGTTTGCTAATGCTTCTTTTCTCATGCTCTCCATCATTCTGCGCACGGCATACGTCGCGATTCGTTAATATGGACACTTTGGTTCCCGACCAAAATCGTCCATAAAGCGAGTCGTCCGTAATAACGAATCGCAAAGATGGCATCCTCGAGGCGCTGCAGATGAAGTTATATGATATTAGGAAGATAGTGAGAGATCGTAAAGCGTGGCGTGATATGGTCCATAGGGTCACGAAGAGTCGGACGCGACTAAACGACTGACCCTGAACTGAAAGAAAAAATGTAAAAAAAAAAAAAAAAAGCTAGCTATAATTATGGTCCACTTTTGTGCATAGTGGAGGCCACAGAGCTGAAATCAGTCGTTATTTGGGCAACTAGAAGTAAATTATCCCGAACGCCATTATTCTTAGAATAATGCAGTGCAGCCTGATGCGTCTTGCGATGCAGATTCGCCTAATGAGTCATGACGTCTCATGGAAAAATAACGTAACTTCTATCACAACTGCTCACAATCCACAAAATTCTGATTTGTGATATCAGCTTTCAATTGGCTGAAAGCTGCTGACTCTGGCTTTCTACTTTGCACAAGCTGCAGGGAGTGTTTTCTTAACAGCCATTCCTGCAATACGAGAAGGGTTAAATGCATTTTCTAGGAAACTTCACACTGTAAACATGAAACCACAGAATAGAAGGGTCGTTATTTAGTCATTCCTTCCTAATTGCGTTCCTGCGATGATATGTAGGGGTAACATTAAGAGATAGGAGGCGTGCAGAGTGGGTCAAAGAAATGACTCAAGTTACCGACATTCTAGTGGAAATTAAGAAGAAGAAATGGACGTGGGCAGGACATGTAGTGCGAAGAGAGGATAACCGATGGTCGCTTAGGGTAACAAACTGGATTCCAAGGGAAGGAAAGCGTAGCAGGGGGCGGCAGAAAGTTAGGTGGGCGGATGAGATTAAGAAGATCGCGGGGGTAAAGTGGATGCAGCTAGCACAGGACCGGGTTAATTGGAGAAATATAAGAGAGGCCTTCGTCTGTCAGTGGGTATAGTCAGGCTGCTGATGATGATGATGATGATGATGATATGTATTAGAAGTCCAGGAAATGAGATGTCTGGTTGGGGCAGTAGATATTTTCTTGCCATTTCTGTCCATATATATTAATGTGACAAAAATATATGGGCCCCAGTAGGATTTGCGCATTTTCTCGCTGTCCATTGTCCAGACAGCGAGTTTCCATTATAACGAGGCATAAATACATTGAAAAAGCTTGGTCCCCAGAAATACTGTCCAGAATTCGAGTCGTCCATATTAACGGGGGTCATATTAACGAGGCGCGACGTTACTGTGCCAGATTATCCAGGGTTCAAAGGGTTCAAATGAATCGGGCCCTCTATTCTTAGGGGCCCTCCGAGAGCTGAAAAAAAAAATTGCGGATTTCGAGGTTTGGGCCGAAAATATGATTTATGGCTTGTGGGGTTTAATGGGTTTAATGTACCAAAGCAACTCGGGCTATGAGAGGTGCCATAGTGGATGGCTCTGGAGTAATTTGGACCACCTGAGGATCTTTAACGTGCATTCACATCGCACAGCACACGGGCGCCTCTTCTTTTCGCCTCCATGGGAAAGCGCCGCGGTGGTCCAAAAATAGACAAACCGCCTTCCGGATTTCCGATGATTAAATTATAGCTTATTTATTGCAATTCTGAATGTTTCAAAACCTGTTCGTCGCATCGCGCGCAAAGGCAGCCTCATATTTGGCCAGTCAAAGTACAAAACTTTGTACTCGCACAAATAGATGAGAAAAAAATCCAAAATAGTTCTCGCTGGTTCTAACCGGTTTCAGTTGGTCTCAGCTGATCCCAGCCGACAGTTAACTGGCATTAACTGGTCCCAGATGCCTACCAGTTGGTAGTCAGTGGGTCTCAGTTGGCGGTCAAGTGGAATCAACGGGTTCTAGCTGGCTTCCTGTTGGGAGTCAGCTCTTAGCAGCTGGCAAACCAACTGTCCTCTGTCATTCCTGCAGTTGAGGTTGTTTCTGTGTTTTATTAATCTGAGCAATAAAAGCTGCGACAAAGCAATAAATTATCAGTTACAGACTATGACTGTTCATTGCTGACAGCCACCACAACAATTTCTCTCTGCTGAGAGTGGAGACGCAGATTCTCCGGCGGATCAACGTTGATCAACGTAAATACCTATATTTGCTTGCTTAAAAGCGGAATGAAAAAAAAAAAAAAAAAAAAAAAAAAAAAAAAAAAAAAACGTGTTATAAAAATTGTCGCCCCATTAACTTTCTCTTTTATGTGAAATATCGAAACTTGTATTTTCTTTTTTGTGTAATATGCAATGTTTGTGTAAAAAATGTGAAGTTCGCTTCACCTTGGAGGCGTGATGGCACGACTTATGTGTTCGCCTTATTTTAAAGGAAAGTGCACGCACGCGATTGAGGATCCACACGGGGAGCCTGCAAATAGCACATAAAGGCAGAGCTTAAGTATTCACCCTATTTTCTGCGCCCACTTTACTTTTTCCGACCGCCGCCTACGGTGGCAGTGGCTTCTCGGCCGAACGAGCTGCTTATGCTAGCTCGTAAAGTGTAAATTTATTCTATAAATTGAATGCGGAAAGACATGTACATTCAAAAGTGCATTAATTCGGTTTTAAAACTAGAAATTATGCGCAAGAATGAAATATACTGTCTGTGTAAATGGGGACAAGATGTATAAATGGAAATGTATATTAGATTATTTGAGCGTGACAAAAATTTATATTTGTGAAAGTTTAGTACCCATGTCATTTTATACACGCGCCACCAATTCCAAACGATTTAGCGCCATGTTTTATTACAGCGTTCTCAGTAATAAATATTTATTGTTGTACTTTAGGTCAGCATGCATATCAGCATATAGAACATTACAAAGTAGTTTCTGTACAGGCAGTATCTTCGTCTTGCTGGACGAATTCCCAAACCTCTTAGGTGATTGATAGCATATTCACGGTAAGAATTTGTGAACAGCTTTGAACGAGACCCATCTGTGCTTCGTCTGAACACACACGCTGCCCATCGTCCTGCGCTATCGAATTAGCCAAGAAAATAACCACTTGAGGAATTGATTTTTCACGAATATACGGTGAGATTTTTGAGTGAAGATGTTGTGTGTCCTGTAATTTTCTAGAATAGATCAGTTTAGATGCCAGTCTGTTCGTGTGCTCAACGCGAAAGTACGTGCTCACATAGATAGATGGATTTATTGAAAGGAAAAGGCAGAGAGGTTGGCCGGAATAATTTAAATCTGGCCTGCTACTCTGCACTGGGGAAGGGGAAGGAGAGAAGAAAGAAGATCATGATGGGTGACGATGTGGGAGAAGGCATATGAAATACATATCTACAGGCACAGTGGCTTGCTTTACAAGCGCGAATTAAATCGCTAGCGCACAAAAAACGGCAAAGAGCACGCACTGCCTGGACACCCTTCCCCTTGTCCTGCCAAGCGCCCAGCTCAGGTGATTTTCATGAAGAGTCCGAATATTGTTCGAATAAATTGGCGTGTCGTCTCCGTAGGACGTTTTAAAATGCGTCAGGTCTCAAACATGACAACATGGGGCTGGGTAGGGGACAGGAGAAGGGGGGGGGGGGGGCACTTTTAATTCTTTTTGAACCGGGCCCTCATCATTAATTGTTAATCCGCCCCTGACGACGTATGACAATCGGTTCTACGAATGCGCAGGAAGTGCATCAAAAGGTAAATTATGCACGCAGAATACTTTATCCATATTTGAACACCGTTACTGCTTCCTACACTTCACGCGTGTAAACAAAACGTATTGTAATGAGTTTCTCCATGTGCGCACTTTATGCACAGACCATTCCTTTTCTTAGCCACCGTGTTTCCCGTTCTGTGTCTCTGGGTTAGTCAGCTACGTAGGTTCGGCGTGTGCCACAAAATAGGCTTGCTGTTTAAAACTTCGCAGGTTTCGTGGGCTTCAGAAAACACGTATTGTTATAACCGGCTCTGTTCAAGTTTTAGGTATAATTCAGTTATTCACATTTCCATAAGTCGAATCTAACTCTTTAGGTTTACAAGGGGACAAACAAAAGGCGTTTGCCACTAAAAGTCGCTCTCCTAACAAAAGGGAAGGTCCAGTGTCAACAGTAATTCTCAAGTCAACTGCCTTTGTATTTTAGTGTTAAAAAAAAAAAAAAAGCACGTTGTATGTTAAACAAGCGTATGTATATGGTCGGTCTTGTATTCCTCTCCTCATTGCTTAGATGCATTTACCAGTAATGTAGTTCATTAGTTGGCAGCAGAAACACTATAGTACTCGCCTGTCGTTGTTATATATAACATATATCACAATAGCGCTTTCTTAGTAATGTGCATATTTGAGGTAAGTGACAAACCTGGAACGTTTATACTCTCTTTAGGTTTGCAAGGAAAGGAAATTGTCGTTGAGTATTTTCCCTCCGGTGGAAGGACTTGGAAGGCGCTCGAACGAGTTTCCTATATACTTGAAGTTAGCATGGCAGTGAGGGATGCAGGCCAGCAGCTAAAACCCTTTCGGTAGCGTGCAAACTAAGATATCCATCGTATATTATTGTCATTTTACAAGCGTTTCTGTGGGAGTCCTTACGCTCGCTGGAGTTTAACAAAGCCACTCTCTCTCTCTCTCCAAGCTATAAAATTGTTTCGTTCATTGATATACGAAATTCAGTTAATCTTCAGTAAAATTAGCAGCCCTTTTCGTTCGCATATGCATTGCCGTCATAGGGCTCAGATGCTGTGAGCAATCGCGGACGCCGAAAGAGCCGGAAGTCGTGTGCCTGATGTTCGTCGTCGTTAAACGCCGCGGCTCCGTTAAAGCAGTCGCGGCTGTTGATTGCCAAACTTATTTCCCCAGAACCGCGCTAGCGTCGCCGATCGCCAGCAGCGTCGCGCATTAAGGAGTATGTAGGCCGCTGACCTCTCTCGAGACTTTGACGGGGAAAGTATGCGATAGAAACTGCGCACTCCGTCGGGCTTTTTGGTCGCGTGGAAGAGTTTAGCGCTGAGCTTGGAGGACTGACAGGGAGATTGCGCTTTCCCCAAAGAGGCTGTAGCGTTGAGAAATTCACCTTCGGAGAGATGCAGCCTCGAATTTTGTAGGCAACGCGTACACGGCGTGGAGCATTTGAGAATTTGCCGTCAGTCGCGCCGACGGAGCGTGGAGAAAAGGTAATTTCACGTAAAGTGGGCCGAAACTATAGCGGCTTGCTGGAGCTATAGGAGAAACAGCGATTATCTTGAAATAGCGCATTTGGTGTCGGCCTCCACGAGGACAGCGGTCCCAGCACTTGAAGTAAAGAAACGAGTTTACGGAGCGATAAAGGTACACATAACACGGAATGTGGTGCACATGAAAGCCGACACGAGAGTACAGTGCAAACTCACACTACGCTCAGAAGTAGAGACGCGAGATAAATGTTAAATATACAGTGACCATTCAGAGTTGATCTCAGAAAACTGTAAGCAGCTATTTACAATAACATACAATGAGACATTGTCTGTGTAAAAGGTGATACGACCACACATGTATACCTACATGCTACGCGGTTAATACATAGATGAGGGTATATTACAGATGAAGACAGCGCGTTCACCTCAGGATAATGACGTAGACACGTTCATGTACAACCGCTATTGGATATGTGAATACTAGAGCTGTACAAGCGATTCTATCAGCTACAGAAACTAGTCCGGCTGGAAAACAAGCCTCATGCAACCGTTTGTTATGAATAAGAAAGGGAACCACCATTGGCGCTTGAACTCCTGCTCTCTTAGAAAAACAGAAAAA
>JAJIZL010015827.1:816348-839843 GCA_023969395.1 Amblyomma maculatum | reverse complement strand
GAGAGAGAGAGAGAGAGAGAGAGAGAGAGAGAGAGAGAGAGAGAGAGAGAGAGAGAGAGAAACGGTGCGGTGATGGCTGTTCTAAATGTTAGCTTCAAGCTTAGGTCATGCGCCGACAAGGGGGCATCTGTTTCAGTGTTCCTTCTGACGCACATCTTCAATATGTGCTGCATTCGAAGTTCTTGCATAGCTAAGGCAATGCTGTTCAACTGTTTGCAGAATATGGAGACTTGAGCCGCGCGCATTGAGCCGAAGCGAGCGTTGAGATTACTGGGAGACCAAAAACTAAAATATATTTCTCGAGTGTACAGATTATGGCCGTATCATCGTCATCGTCATCATTTATTGTCCCTTAAGGGCCCTGGGCCGGGCATTACATAGGGGGCGGGGGGGGGGGGGGGTATAACGAGTAAAGTAAGTACGTGGTCATATGATTATATAGTGAAATGAAAAGCAAAAAGGCAAGGCAACGTTATACATTTCTATGGAACCGCAAGTAATGAAAGTGGACAAGAAGCCGCGTTGCACGGTGCTTGTTGGTTTGGTGTATAGGGTTAACGTCCAAAAGCGAATCAGGCAATGAGGGATGCCATAGTGGAGGACTTCAGAAATTACGGCCACCTAGGTTTCTTTAACGTGCATTGACGTCGCAGAGCACACGGGCGTCTCGCTTTTTACCTCCATCGAAAAGCGGTTACCGCGGCCGAGATCCAACCCGCTTCCTTGGGATCAGCAGT
Source organism: Amblyomma maculatum (assembly GCA_023969395.1). Classification (NCBI taxonomy): domain Eukaryota; kingdom Metazoa; phylum Arthropoda; class Arachnida; order Ixodida; family Ixodidae; genus Amblyomma; species Amblyomma maculatum. The sequence goes on along the minus strand of JAJIZL010015827.1, from coordinate 839,106 downwards.
CGAGCGCCTTAACCATGAAGCCACCGCAGCGCGGCCTGTAGCTCTGCTTGCATCGGATGCTTGCTTGCACCTTGGCCAAGAGAGATGCCTCGGAATTCGCTTTCGCGCATTCCCAGACAAGCGCGTAACGAGCTCCTTCGCCTTGAGTTCACAAGGTAATCATGTAACTCATACCAGTTGGGTTTAAAATACCGGTTACACGTTTGTTTCATCGCCGCTCCAGCGAGAGAAGGGGTCACCTTCCTTGGCCAACCGAGTCAATTGAGGTGACTCCTTCTCTCGCTGCTCAAGATCAGAACTCTTTCTCTACCGCCCCAAGCAATACGATTCAGGCAGTCCACCTATTTCTCTCAAGCTAGATACCCATTCCATCCCACTATAGTATTCAAAATCCGTGTGTTGGGTCTAGTTCTTCACTCCCATGGTGCGCACGGAGAAGTCATAAGGTCTTTCCATACGCATAGTCAACAGACCACCCGACTGATTTGTCGCATAGCCAACCGCCGGGCTGGCTCACGCGAGCGAAAAACACTTCGCCTCTCCCAGACTTACATTATTTAAGCCGCGCCATATATGCCTTCCCATACCTCCCCCTCAAACAAAAGGAGAGAGACCGGGCGAACGCGCTCCTACGAAATTGTACGAAAACGGCTCTACGACTTCCCCCCAGTACATCTAACGCCCGACTCCTTAAACTGACCGCACTTTATTATCCCAAATAAGCCTAAGCCCAGTTATACACCTCATTGACGATGTCCCTTTTCTCCTAACCTCCGCTCTAACCTCATCATACCTCCCAGCCCCAAAAACATGTGTCCTGAATGAGACCAGAGCCGCAGAATAGCCAGGGCTCACGCCCTTCACAGACAATATAGCGAGGACCAAGAAGTGGTCTACGTGGACGCAGCTGAATATACGTCAGGTTCCCGTATTGTCCTGTCTGTAGCCGACAAGCAAAGCTGCTTAATTCCAGCTCTATAATCACCAATTCCACCACAGCGGCAGAGGAGGCAGCCTCGCGCTTGCTCTCATCTCTACATCTGCCACTAAAATTATATCTGGCTCCAAATCTGCCATTCTGAATTATGCCAACGGCTATATGTATCCCGCACCGCTGCTGGCATATTACGCTTCTGGCAGCGCCGGCGCCCCATAAGCCTCATCTGGACGCTAGCACAAGCCGGCCTCCCTGGCAACGAGGAGGTTAATTCCCTAGCCCGATGTCTTGCATTCCGGGCTAGAACAACGGAGCCCCCTCTACAGGCCGGGGAGCGCCTGCTCTCCTTTCGTGATATTCTCTCGTACTACCGGGACAAACGAAGGGAATATACACCCCCAGCACCCTCTCTCACCATAGCGCAGACCGTACACTGGCGAAGCTTGCAGACTCGGCCTGCATCATACCCTACACTTCTACATGCCCGATACCCAGACCAGTTTTCCTCATCATGCAGACTCCGCGGCAAATCAGGAGACTTCCTACACATCCTTCTTACATGCCCCACCTTTCCTCATCCCCCATCACCGAACGTCGCGTAGTCTTACTGGGAATCTCTTATGAAGAGCACTTCAAATCAACACCAACGGAATATCATTTCCAGTGCTATGAGGAGGATTGCTTCCCAAGGACTTTCTTTTGCCTTATAAGGGTGTCTCCCATGTAGTAAGGGAGCACCCAAGTGCCATGCAGGGGGCTTCGTCCCACTATTTGTTCCAATGGCAATAAAATGTTTCTACCACCACCACCACCTTCCTTGGCCTGTTGTTGAATCGGGTACTCGCTGTTCCTCCGCCTGCACGCTTTCTCTCCTATCTGTCCCTTTTTTTTATGTTCACTTTCGGTGTTTTCGCTGAACCAACACTAAATAAAATGCACCGACGTGCAAGTTGGTGCGTAGCTGGATGAAGATGAAGCGCTATAAAAAGCGGCGCATAGACAAAACGAGGGCACAACAATAGCAACAACAACAACAACAAGAGCAACAACGATGGGACGTCCCATCGTTTTCTTGCCCGTCCGCTATTTTCTAGCGCTTGATCTTCGAGTCGGAACCTGTCCGCTTTCGCATCTAAACCGCAACTTTCGAAGATCAGAAAGGTATAGCGAAGTGCACTCTTTGCCGTCTCTACTTCAGCCACAACACACACAGCCGCACATGCGTCAGCCGATGTGCGTCTTCTCGGAGGCGCCAGGGAGAAACCGGGCCGTGGTGATGGCCGAATCCATTGCGGCTGTCTTTTGTTTCGCACGGCTTGACTGTAGCCTGTGCGCGTGCTAGTTCTGCCGCGCTTTCCTTTGTCCGCAAACAAAAGGTTGCTGGGCGCGTCGCGCTGTTTTATGAGCCATGTATGGAGGAGAACGCCACCTCCTCGATCTCCGCAGCGCCTGGACGTTTTACTCGGTACCCGCCCCGCGGTGAAGTGAGCTGTCTCTTCTGACCGCGTCGTCGCCGAGTTCCTGATTCGATCCTGGACGTGACAGCCTCGGAGCGCGCGATGGGAGGAAAAAAAGAAATAGGGGGCACTTTGAAGCTGCGGCCGTCGCCATGTGCCTTCCACAGCCACCGTCACCCGGCAACTGTAGAACCATTAGCGGCGATTGCATCAATGTAAAATGCTCAGCTCCGTCCGTCTGCCGGCATAAATACGTCCAGCTAAGCGCTTCTTTTTATATTTATACAGTTTTTTTTTCTTGCTTCCCTTGCGCCCACACCACTTGCAGTTCTTCATTGCGTGAAGGCCGCTCGCTCTCAGCAACGCACTTACTTTGGCCCGAGCGCGCTCATTGGTCGTTGACCTCTGACTGCATGCACGCCCTGTAGATGCGGTCTTCGCCCCCTCTTTTTTTTTCTCATATTTCTCTTTTTTTTTTTCACCGGCTTCTTCTGTTCTCGCGTGATCTTCACTAGTCTTTCTGGAGCTCTTCCTCATTGCCCGTGGCTTCCTTCTCTGGTTTCTTGAATGGCGTCTTTCTTTCTCTCCGTTCCACCCCCACAGACGTCCTTGTCGACACCTTCAATTTTTTCTTCCTCTCTTGTTCATATTCCTGTGACTTGGCTTTAGTACGAAACGCACATGAAAGAAAAAAAAGGAGACTAAGAAACGGCTAGCCAAATTCGTCTACGAGAAGTCTTCAGAGGGAGGCATGCGTGGTCATTGCCTCTAGCGGTGTATATTAACAGCAACAACAGAACCAGGCAACCAGCCACAGGTTCGCTTCCCGCCCGCACTGCTCGTTGTTTGCGGTCTCTGAATGCGTGTAATTGTGGCTTACGGTTGGGTTGTTAACCAGCCAAGGAGGTTGTGGTGCGCACTCACAGGCGTACGTACCATGGCGGAGTCACGGACCTTATCCCGCGTGTAATCTTAAAGATGGCATAGTTTTTCTTTGCTCCCCTCTTACGCTAGTAATTATTCGTTGCCTTGGTACGCGTGCCCTCGATTCCGAATGCGTGTTTTTGTTTCTTTTCCCTTTCGCCTCGCAGCGGCCAATGAGCGCGAGACACTGCAGTACGCCTGTGTTCTCTCTAACAAGCGGCGCGTGTTTCGCTACATGCTTCTTAGTGGTTGGCATAAGTCATTAATTATCGTCGCGTGCACGCTCTGCCCTGGTTACTTTCGTCGAGCGCACGACGCGACAGGGTGATCAATGAGGCGCGATTAAGGGATCCATGTACCGTTAAGTTAAGCTCTTCGTCCTCGGGTGTCAGCCGGCAGCACACGCTACCTCAATTTGTCACGCGCACGTCGCGAAAGATTAGGGGAGCACGTCTATGCTGGAGATAACTGTTGATAAGCTGCATCCTACAGACATTGAGTCTTCCGGTGGTCGAATGTGCGGTTTGTGTTCCGATGCTGCTTTGGCGGGCTGCGAGGGACGCGGGGTAGCGGAAGACTTGAGATCAGGCTTGGGAACAGCTGACACATATATACATCGCACGGGAGCCTTTCCCCTTTGCATCCATCGATATGTGACCGCAACAGCCCTGACTGGATCTCGCGACCTTGGGATCAGCATCGGAACGCTGAAGCAGCTGAGCAAACCGCGGTGGGATCTCGCATGGTATAATAGTGGCAGTGGTCAGCGCTTGCTGCGAGCAGCCACTTCCTTGGAGCCACTTCGCTTTCTTCGACTGCTAATCCTCCTCTGTGCCCATTGAAATAAATATACGGCGCTAAAAGCCTCCCTTTATGCGCCGCTCAGCTTCTATTATTAGTGATAGGATCGATCTTGGCATGAGACCGATTTTAAGGTAATGGATTGGGTCCCCTTCATTTTAACAGTCTGATTGCTTTGCTCTCCTGGGGACTGTCGGGGTCAGACATTCAAGTAGCCTCGCAAAGTCTCTGGATCCATATGAAGGCAGCAAGTTAAGGAAAGCCAAGGTCAGAGCTTGTGGCGGGTCTTTCATTCATGTCCCTCGCAATGGTCGCGCTTTTTCCGCATTCTAGCGTGCGTAAGCGTGACTCGTTTTCTCTTCTTCGCTTTGCCCTGGCCACCTTGCCTTCGGACGACCGTTTCTCGCCAGTCTCGTCGCTGGCTTTGCCAGCTTTGCCTGCGAGGTGCTCGATGCTACCGGCGCGGACGTGACTCAGGAGTCGGGAGGACCGATCCCGACGACACGCTTCGTTTGGCGTTCCGCCGAGCGCGTACAATTTGGCATCCGCGCTCGTTGTTTTTCCCTCTCTCTTCTCGTAAAAGGGAGGCGATGGGTGGGAACGTTTTCTAGTCATAGGCGAATTCCTCACTCCTGTCTTGGCATCTCCGAACATTGTAGTCTCGCCTCTCTTTTCATCCCCCTGCTGTACGAGTCATGATGGCGCGCCGCTTGGGTGGATGAGAAACTCCGTCGAGGAAGTCTTGACGATGTTGAGAAAAAAGTGTGAGAGGAGTTCTTCGGAGGGGCGTCGCCGCACCGGCGTTCGCTTGGGGAGGCAGAGACAGAAATAAGCGAGCGTTACGTAAGCTGTTCAGCTTTCTTCGGTTTCTTATGTGATCTTGGCAGCTTCCGTGGGAGGCCATGACTAGTCTTAGCATATGGAGTGAAATTCAAATACTCCAAGCGGTTGAGGTTCTTTGTATAAAGTTCTTTCTGCATGCGTGCATACATGCATACCCTGGCAAACTAGGGGTGGGGTTCTTGGCGCTGAGCGGCAATCTAAGCAACGATGAAATTTAAAAAAAAAAAAAAAAAAAAAAAAAGCCACAAAAACATTTACGAGTCGAAGTACTATAAACGAATGAAATAACGACAGTGATGTAGCATTCGAGTCTTCTTAAATGTGTACCACACGACACCGCAGTGCAGTTGCCGGCAGAAATTTTACGGGATGCATACCGATGTTCGGAAAGAAATTAACTGCAGTGTTTCTTGGCGACCCAATATCCCGATAGTGAGCATGCGCGTCTCCTCGTACTTACAAGCACCTCAGGTTTCCGGGGCTGCACCGAAATAGCTTTATGTTCCCCATCCGCCTGCGCGTACCGCACATTTTTTACTACCGATAGTAAACAGACCATTAACTGGCAGTCCCCATTACTCAACTTCACTATACCCGTGCGCTTCTCTGGCAATCTCAGAAAATTGGAGGGGGGACACTTAAGCTCCGCTTTTAAGTATATGATGCGTTAAAATAGGCTACCAAAGCCCAATTTTAACAATTTCGTATAAACGTATCTGCATGGCCGGGTAAGGTGTCTGAGTCGGAATGCAAGTGTCCTGTCCTGGCAGGCTGATTCTGATATCACCCTCTCATATGAAAGGTGAGGCCCGAGGTGGCTAATGTCAGACAACCCTACGACCAGTCAGTACTCGGTCATGCCAACCGCCAGCTACATGCCTACCAGCACTATTCTCGTGAATTTTCGTGATTTAATAAGAATGTCAGACGGAAGTGTTCGCATTTCATCTTACGGACTTTGCATACATACGTCCTATGTGAAGTTAATGCAGCTAGCGACCGGTCGAGAATGAATAAGACTTGTATAAGGAGTGACGCGAAGGTCTACGACCTTCTGGCGCCAAGTAATCGACTTCCTTTCCCCGTAAAAGCGAAAAAGAAAAGAGATAATAAAGCATTGCGCGAACGCTTGCAAAGACAGGGACCGGAGGTTGTAGAGGGTATACATGTGCTCAGTAAATCCGAAAGAGAAACGGACACAGAACATTCCTGGAACCTTGTTTTTGACGCAAGAGCTCTATGCTTTCTCGGTGGGCCGATTGAACTCTTTAGCGCAAAAAAAAAAAGAGAAGAAAAAGAAAACACCCCAAGGTGCATGTCAACCGCGAACCTGATTCTGACGGCGCGGGAGAGAAAAAAAAAAAAAGGCATGAATGTGAGGAAAATTAAATATATAACTGGGGAAAAGGCATTGCAGGTGCCGCAGGGTGTTGCGCGCGGTATGTATGCTTTACCGCTATGGCGCCGCGCGCACGGCGAAGCCGTGACTCATTTTCTTCGGCGTGTGGTCTCGCGGTATCTCGCGTGACGGGCGTGGTCCGCTAGTTGAATAATAACCGAGGCTTTTGCTTGTATTTTTGGTTCTCTGCTGAGTGCGTCATGTCATCTATTTTTTACATGGGTGTTCATACAACCATGCTGCGCACAAATGTTGGTAGCGCACGTCATCGTGCGCATCTGCGATGTATAAACAAATGGTGCCGCAGTTCCTGTATACATTGACATGCATCACGCACTTCCACGCGCCATCATTGTCTTGAACTGGATGACAACAGTCGTCACTAGAAAGAGAGAGAGAGTGACTTTATTCAAGAACGCAGATTAAGCTTTCAATATATTTGCGCCTGGCTGAACAAGGCAAGCTGGTCTTCTATCTGTGCCGACGACAACCAGGCACTCCAGGCGTGAGGTGAAGGGAAGAGTATACTGTAGGGACTGGACTGGGCGAAAGGGTAGAAGAGGCATTGTTCTATAGATTGGCATACAGAGTAGGACAGTTGGAAAAGGAGGGGTCAGAACGAAGACAGAAATTGAATTGCCGGGAGGTTATAATATGATTGTTTGTTTCAATCGTGCGAAGTATATGTGCTTGAGCAACGTTGAGATGTCGATGGGGGCTGGGTATGTGTCTATATGACGTTTTTAGCCGGCCGTAGTGTTCCTTAATTGTTAGTTTATAGGCCAGCGTCTCGTCCTACGTTGGAGGACTTGACTACGGGACCACAGGCGCGCGGATGGGAATACCGCGGACTCCCTGATGAGTCAGCTCATTTCCTGTGATCCCTGCAAGGATAGCTACCCACCGCATAGGTTCGGTTTTTGGATTTATCGTCCCAAAGCGACTCAAGCTATGAGGGACGCTGTATTGAAAGGCTCCGGAAATTTCGACCACTTGGGGTTATTTAACGTGTACTGACATCGCACAGCACACGGGCGCCTAGCTTTCGCCTCGATCGAAAAGCGGCCGCCGTGGCCTGGAATCGATCCATCGTCCTTGGACACAGTAGTTGAGCGCCCTAACCACTGAGCCACCCCGGCGGGCTAACCACCGTACAGCTACTGACGATGGAGCCAAGGAGTGTAGGGCGCATGGTCTAGTTCTGCTTCCAGGTCAGAAGAAAGTAGCCGGTGTTGCAGCAAATTGCGTCAGTGTAAATTGCGTATACGAAGAAGTGCGAGGAAGCTCAGTGAAGGAAATGGTAGCATGAATGATAGGCACAGTCTGTATAGTAGCGATGAGGGGAGGGTTGCTGTATACGGGCTGCATGTATAAAGGAAGCGTCTGCCTGTGAAGGGTTGAAGACCACATACCGCCGAACCTGTGTTCAATATGGTGGCATTTGTATACGGTCTGTATGGATAAGGAGGATTGGGGTGGGCTGCGTGCGCTTTCCTGCGACCATTATTTAGGGACTATATATGACGGGGTAGAAAGGCAACTTGACGAGAAGGGGTGGAGAAGATTCTATATATACAGTAATTACGCCATTTCTCATGTTCGACATCGATCTCTTTTTGTCGGGAAATATATGAAGTTTTTTTTTTTTTTTTTTTTCCTCCCTAATGAACCAAATGCACCAAAATAGGAAGGGAGAAAAACGCAGGAACCGTGGCGTTATTCAAGCCGTTATGCTTTACAAGTACGCTAGTAACAAAGCCACCATGTACTCAAAAATTATGTAAATAATTTGATCGATACGAAGATGTAAACTTTGGATTTGGCTCTTTTCGATGTGAAATTGTAAATATGCCCCAGTTTCATGTCGATATGTTTACATCTCCAGTAATAATCCGAGTCATATTTATAAAAATAATGCTTTAAGTGATTTTATGCGAAACAAAGCTGAAAAGAGCGCAGATGTGATGGTAATTTTTTTTTTCTTCTTATATGCACCCACGTCAGTAGCAGAGGTGTAAACTAGCTAGAGCATATTAGAGTGGAAGTTTATTTCATTTCGAAATAGCATCCTAAATTGTTGGCTCGTGTGCAGACAGTACTGAAAATGGCAGGACAGCTGCTTGTCCGGTCGTTTCCGATCTGAGTCGGTCACTTCCTCCGAGGAACAGATTTAGGAAGCTAATACCAAGTAGCCCAACCAAACATTTTAAAGGCCAGTGTAACAGGGGCACATTCTCTGTTCCTCAGTGACAGGGCTAATGATTCCTTCGATATCGCCGCCTTCTGGGGTCAGGTATTCCATCGACTTATTCATATATGGTGCAGTCGATCGTAATTGGACGAGCTGGAAAACTACAAATGAAACTGCTCGAATCAATGTAAGCTATAGGCTCACTCTGACATAAGAAGGCTCCTACAGATGAATCTGGCTCATGTTTTTTTCCATCTTACATAAGAGTCGCGAGCGGGTTTTCTTAAACGTTAGGGGAACTTCGATGTTACAGTATTTTTAAAGGAAACATAGATAGACTGACTTTTTATTGCAGCAAAATTTTATTTAGCTTCGGTTTCTGGATTTGGTTCACTTCGAAAAAGTAAAAAAAAAAAAAAAAAACCTTATATACCATAGCGATTATATTTCATTTCACTTCGTCCTCATTCTTATAGCCCTAGTGGCTAAAGTGGCGTAGTTTCTTCGCCGTCTCTGCGTTATGTGCGGCGGATGGTGAAACCGGAATAGAATCAGAAGAAATATCTGTAAATTATGCAGGCGTCGACCTTCTTTTTAGCAGAAGGCCACCTTTCAGCCCCAGGTTAGGCCAGTGCCGCCGGCATTCGCAGAAACCCTCGTTCGTTTCTGTTTCTTTTCTCGCTTAACAGAGTAGGTTGCTGATAACGGGAGAAAGAAAAAAAAAAGAAAAATTTTTTTTTTTTTTTTTTTTTTTACTGGGGGTGGGGGGGGGGGGGGGGGGTGCTGTCTGAATCGAGGAAAGTCTTTCAATACAAATGATCCTAATGAAACGACATCGCCAGTTTGTACAAACCTGAAGATCGAATCAAGCGAGTTCGTACCAACGAGACATTTGTCACTACAAGGACTTCTGCTATAGCCCACGCTAAACCGCTTAGCTGTCGTGTAGACGCATCCGCATGATGCGCGGTAGAGTTCGTCACGCTCGGTCAGGTTGATGTTAGCGAAACAACATGGGTATACGTACGCAGGACCACACACTCTGCTACGCCTGGCCGATCCGATCGGAGTGGGTTGGTTAGGGAACATTAAGCGGGTTTCGGCGGTGACCGGCAAGCTGGCCGATCGCTTTCTCGGCTCGCTGGTCGCGAGATCGTCGCCGCCCACGGCCGTGCGTCAAGGTTACGCGTGACCAAGCATTCGAATTGCGTGTAACAGACTGTGCCACTCGCCTCTGCACTGGGATGCGGCGCCGACCGAACACAAAGGCCTCCGTCGCTGCAGGAGTCTCCGAAATGGCGCACTAAGTACCCATTGTCTGTCACTTATGAAGCGTGCGGCAAAGCGTGCAGCCTTCGCTGCTATACGCCGCTGTGCAGTGCCCGCTGTGTTCATGCGTGCTCACGCTCGGGTTAGGCCACCGGCGTGGAATTTCGCCTCGCCTCCGTGATTCGTTTCAATCACGCGGTTGAAGCGGGCGTGCTTTGTTGTGTCGTTGATTGATACGATGTGGAGAGAGAAAAGGGAGGGAAAAGGCGCGAGAAAGTAGAGAATTTTCCTGAGAGCATTATCTGTGTACGCTCGTTTTAATTAAACAAAAAGAACAGAGAAAGGAAACACAGAGAAAGAAAGCATAACAGCCTCGCCAACGTACACGAGAGATTTGATCAAGGGAACCCGCGAAACGTTTCGCAAATTTCGTTGCTTAAACTTCAGATATGTAGTACTCAAATACCTATTAACCTATTAGCCAGAAAACCCATCGTCGGTGTCAGCGTCGGCGTTGCGAGCGCCAAATCACGGGCAGGTGGTAGCTGGCAGCTTTTATGGCCGGGCACTGGTTTCTGAATGATTTCTGTAACTTAACGATAGGCATTTTTTTTTTTTTGAAGCGAAAGCCTCATTATGTCATGTAAAGCCAAGGACACCGTGCCGGGCACAAACCACAACTGCGCATGTTCCCCATATTCTTCTTCCCTTCTTCCGTCTTCTTCTTGGCGTCTTGCGAAACTTCTTCCTTCATTTGACCATCTTATTCTTCTGTAAATAAATAGCTTTATCACGTGTAACCATTAGTAATGAAGCTTTCACTTACGAGCTAGGTTTAGTCAAAGCTAAATCATCCGCATTTCTTTCACCTTGCCGGCTGGTCGAAAGTCCGGGCTCTGAAAAAAAAAAAAAAAAAAAGGCATGCACGGCAGACAGACACTAAAGTCGTAGCTGAGCTTTAGGCATTTCAATCATGCCGAATGCACGTGAAGTTCATTCCAGCGACGCTTTGGCACGTGTACACTACATGCAGTCAATCATCGAGCGGCGAAGCTCGCTCCATGACCAACAGCGACTAGATCAGGGACTTGGTACTTCGAAAGGCCGAAACAGATTTAAAAAAAAAAAAATAAAAAGTGAAGTAAACGCTCTTTCGGGTGCAAAAAAAAAAAAATAAAAGTGTTAATTTTATCTTGGGTTCACCTCTGCAGAGTATTTATTGCTCATTTTCTCGTTTCTTTAGGGCTCTTTTCAAAACAAAAAATGAGCTTCAAAACCTTTCGAAAGGAAGCTTCTTGCCCCTCTCTCGTTCACTGCGCTCCGGTACAGTGAAATGCCTTCGCTTCGCGTCTCGTCTAAGGTCACATATTAATTGCGCTTAAAACATCTCTCTCAGAAGCCGTCGCCCTCAACACTGGCGGCTCTTTCGTAGATACCTTTCGTTCGCTGTACGTGCTGAACCGTGCTCGAGGCTTACAATTACGGCAAGTATGTGTAACTGCACTGCTAGGCAGCCTCGCTGCCTTGTCTTGAGGCGTCCGCTAGCAGCGGTCACGGATTCGCTGAGCATCGCGGTCACCGAGTCAGTCCTGGAGACGAGATAAGCGCCCCCCTTCTCGCATCCCCATCTTGCTCGCGGGGCATCGGGCTATGCTGCGGGAAACAGACTATAAGACATTATGTAGAAAAGCGCCCCATATGCAGTAAGACGGTTTGGAGGAGAGGCAAATGCCGCATTATCTATAGACTACGAGCAGCCTAATGCCCGCGCTCACGAACCGCGGGAATCTCGAGTGCATGTGTTCGCATATTTTCCCCAACCCACCGGGAACGCGGGCATAGCCAATCCGCATACTGTAAGGTATTAAGCCGTGCTCGCATTGCCGGTTTCAGGCTGGATGGCGCCTCATGCCACCTTTCTTTATTTTACCCCCCTCCTTTACGTGCTTATGGAGATTACCAAGGCGCTTTAAGAGGCTTTTTAGAATTTAATAATATTTACCGGTTTTGCGTGCCGTTGGCTGCGGCGTATATGGCAATATAGCTACAATGAGGCAAGACGCGGGATAGCGCGGGTACACGGATACTACAGCTTATTCAGCATGGATTTATATATATGAAATTCGTTCGCTTTACTAGTGTTCGGCATCTACACATGTATATGCTGAAGTGAACAGTAAACGCGCGAGCTTATATATAGCTGCGAGGATATATAAAGTAAAGGTCACCGCACCCAGCAAGTGACATTTGTGTAGCTCTTGAGTTTTAGACGTTGTTGTTGTTAAATGGCGACGGCCGACGTGATTATAGTTTGCCTGGGGCAGCTCTGTGTGTATACCCTTCGTTGCGTGCCCAGTACATACGTTCTCTGCCTCGGAACGGGCGTTTCGTTTTGTCTTCGTGGCATATATTGTGAGTCCTGTGCAGGATCACGTGTTTAAAAGTACGCACTACATATGGCTAGGTGCGTGAACTCAGAGAAATGCATGGTTCCGTTAGTGCGGCACTGACTGAAGAGTATAGGGTGAGTCAACTTTACGCCTTCCGTGGTTAACGCATGCAGTAATCTTTTCGTATATGCATAGCCGTCGGGGTTTAAAATCTGGCTTGTTGCTTAATACATCTCTTCTGGTCCAAAATTTATATGCTTTCCGCATACCTTTACGTTCGCATCCTTGCGGGAGGATCGATTTTGGAAGATATATGTATGAAGGAAGTGTTACAGCAAGGTGAACAGAGCATGACGTGTTCCGTCGAGCATGTATGATAAGTACGCAAATAAAATAGCGTACAGATTGTTGGAGCATGCTTTCGCGAACCTTTCACGTCTCTGCATAATATCTTCTTTGTTTTTTTTTTCTTGCGAAAAACATAATTCGTACTTCAAAAAATGCGCTTTATTGGAATAATTACAAGCAACCACGCATGACAGGAGTCTTTCGGAGTCAATAACAATAGTTTTATGTGCCACACAAATTGCGGCACAGTAGAACGAGAGTGCGGAGTACGGCGCCGGCGGAGTTCAGCCTCATTCCATTCAGTCTTGGCCAAGCCCCATTACTTTCCCATTAGCGTTCTTAATTGCTGTCTGCTATTCGGTGACCGGCTGCTTTCTTTTTTTTCTTTTTTTTTTTGTGCTTCCGACAAAATACGCTGCTCGCTAGGCTGTTCCCTCTTTTCTTTATTAGACTGCTATTTGCCGTACTTTGTGGTCGACAGTTAATGACACCACGCAACGTCAGCTGCGCAACTGACGTCTGCGCAGCACATAACAAGCAGTCCTCTTTCACGAAACGTCGTTAGCATCGGGGAGCCGCTACGAGTGACTCTGGTCCAAAAGCAAGCGAAGACAAATCGCTGATACACTTGTGCTCATTTATGGACGGCTTGCTCGTGCGCCCGTGTATGGAGCTGCACTGCGGATGCGAGCATTGTTTGTGGTGCTGTCGGCGCGTCCTCTTCCTTTCGTCGAAGGGCGCACCGTCCTACTTTCTCCGCGCAGTCATCTCGTGTCAGCGGGCCGCATGCCCTAGCTGGTATGATGACCCTCGCGTCCCGCGGAGACATCGCCCGGTGAAGGGTCTCTCCTTCATTCGGTTGCGCTTGCTTGTGTGCGTGTATATATTTAGCCGTCAAATCGGCCGTGCCTGGCTGTCCAGAGGAGGGCGTATCTGATGGCTAACGCGCGGCAAGCGTCGTCTTGACGTCTTATTACTCCGCGCTTTTTACGCGCCTTCACGTTAGCTGCACAGCTTGCCAGTGTGGCTAACCATGCAAGACTATATACGGTAGTGGAGAGAATGGCAAGCGTCCACGCCCTCTCAGTGATGTGAAGATGAAAGCGACGTCGGCCTCCGAATATAGAAGCACGCTAAGCACGTGTGCACTTCCCGATCCCCCTCCTCCCGTCGCGAGATCCTCAGAGTTACTCATTTAGAGGTGAGACTGTGAAAGGATATTAGAGGTGAACGGATGTCTGAGAGAGCTTGGAACGAATGAAAGGCAGTTGGGATGGAGAGTGAGAGGGTAATGTACGCAGCATAAGCACCTACTGAGAATCTCGCGTACAGCCGCGGCCAGCGAATACTTATTATGCCCGTCACTTTTTTTCTCTTTCTCCCGATGACGTCCCTTTTGTTTCATACCGCTTCGCGCGCACAGTTCGCGCGATTTCCCACCGGCCCCGAAACGATAATATTTCGGAGGCGGCCTGCTCGGCGAAACAAGAGCTCAGCCGTATATATAAGCGTTCTTCTCCGCAGGAGTCTGTACCGTAGCCAGTGCATGATTGTTTGTGTGTATAGGCACTTCTAGCGCACGCGTTTATTGTTTCGTTCTGTGCGTAGCGAAACGATGACTTCACGCGCCGGTGCTCGAGACAACGAGGTGGTGCTGCCGCTGCTGCGCGTTTTGCCGCCCCGCACCGCTGCTCCCGTTGCTGGCAACGGTGGCGGTGCTTAGCTCGCTTTGCAATATACGCTGTCGGTCTCTTCCTCCTGTGCGTGTAACGCACTTGCACGTACCACCACTGTGCCGCTGCGCCTGGCGTGGCCCCCTTGTCTTATCGGGTGCAGACTTTTTCCACGCCTTCGCCGCTTGGAAGAGGATGCCGCTCTCGCCGTATTGCTTTTTTCTTTTGTTTATTTTCTCTTGTTCAGCTCTCGAAGAGTATACGGGTAGGAGAAAGAGGAGGTCGTAGTGGGAGGCGAATGCGACGCGGCCATTTCGAACGCCCCTGCGCTTCCCACTCGATTTCCTTGTGAGCAGCAGTCGCGTTCCATGCTGGGACCCCGAGTGGCAGAGCGAAGGTCTGGTGTGCGCGGCGTAGCGTTGAGAGCAGCGTCAACGGAGCGAGCGGCGCGCATTCTTACTGCTTTTCACGCTGGCCGGTCATGGTGATGGCCGGCAGGCACTCCTCGCCGAATCAGACTGGCCGGCCGCTGCTGCCAGTCCGACCCTAGGAGTCCTCTCTTCTGCTTCTCTCTTGGGGCGTTTAATGTGGCGGCCGTGTTTACGGTACGGCCGCGTGTTCCTTTGTGTGTGCGCGCCCGTGTGTTCGTCTATATGAGGCCCGGACGAGCGGGGAGACCTGGATGATGGCGGCCTCATGGGAGTGTGTGTGTGTCCGTTTGGGAGTGGTGTTTCCTTTTCAGTCGACGTCTGCGCAGTCATCAGTGGTGTGCTGTTGCACGCGACGTGTGTCTTTTTGTGACGTACTCTTTCCGGCGTGACGTGCGGGCTGTCTGCTCTGCCACTCGGTGCTTTTGTTTCTCCTTTCGTCGCATCGTGTGTAGGGTGTGCGGGCGGTGTTGCCTTCTTTCGTGGGCAGAGTCGTGGCTGCGGACGGAACCTTTCGACCCTGCGGAACATCCGTGCGGGCATCTGCGTGTTACTGAGTATGTGCGATGGTGAAGGTGGCTTGTTGTCGTTGTCGGCCATCTTCCCCTGCCCCGAATTCGGACCGACATAAGATGTTCGACGTGAAAGCTTATTAGGACGAGGAAGGCCTCTTGCTCTGTGGGTGGGCTGCATACGACGGAGGATAAAAGGAGAAACTGCTGGCTTTTTTCTTTTGGTAGTGCTCGCATCTGGAGGAAGCTTCATCACCGAGAACCGAAATACGTGTGGCTCTAGTTGTACTGCAGGCAGTCAAGAAGAAAAAGTCTGATATTCCTCCGCTGCTATTTTTGAAGCCGAGAAATGGTTAGCGGCCGTAATGGTCACCGGCCAATGGTGTGTGCATGGAACTGAAGATTTGGGTTCAACACTCCGCATTCACCAGCGGCTCTCTGCGGCAGTAAAGGTCTTCCTCCTGGCACGTTTTGTAACCCAATTATGAGCGCACGTATGCGTGTTCCTTGTCTTGCGAAGGAAGCATGTTGTGCGACTGACACCTTGGCTGGTTCTTTTTGAGCAGCCATGGTTTTTCCCGCCTTTATTTCTCGTATTTTATGTCGATGGATATACATTAGCAGACTGGGCGACGCCGTCATTCTCGACATCGCAGCGTTTTCGACTCAAGGCATCTCGCACTGAGGCCAACGGGAAGAGTGGAATTGGAGTGCTGCTGTCTGCCTGTGGGCCGCACGCAGTTCTTTGCTCACGTACCTCTACCGCTGCAGAGCAGCCCGAGTAAACAGCGCATGAATTGGGAAATAGTGATCGCCTGTTCGACGAACCGATCAGTATATGGTCGATAATCGACGGAATGTCGATTGTCTGATGCATTTCCGATGACGCCACGGTGCTTCCATCGACGGAACCGTGCTCCGAAGACTGCTTTGTGCCCACCCTGAGCTCGACGTGGTGGAGGGCAAAACATGTACATGGCACGGGACTCGGACTGGGTGGGCTTGGACGACGCGCCGCCACCGGACTCGAATGCCGCGCCGACATGGCGCGAGAACATGACTGCTGCCATGTGCACCATTCCCCTGCCCAGTTTTCCCTTCTCGTACGTAAGTACAGCGCAAGGCGTGCTATTGTTCAAACTTTGCTTCGCCTCACCCCGAAAAAAAAAAAAAAAACCACGTATTTTGTCGGGAGTGGCTGGCGGTTAACAAAAAGCCCGCGCAGTAGAGTATGCGGTCCGTACTTTTCACTTTATGCCCACGCTGCATTGACATGGTTGCCGAGCGTTAAACCCGCTTTAGCAAGAAAGCAGTGTGGTGTCGTTCGTATCACGCTGTATACTTTTCTCCTCTTGACTGCCTCGTATATTTACAGCCCCTCTTTTATTATAAGTGTACAGTACAGACTGGAACAACTTTTATCTTCGTGCTGTAAAAGCTCCATCATGTCTATAGCGAGACGCTTACATTTTTTTTTTTTTTCTTGTACCGATGTATGCACTGTCTGACCAGTTCATCAAGTTCTGGAGAAACGGCTCCTTCAGACTGGAAGCAAGAGATGCACCAGACTTAAACGCCTCGTAATTTTCTGGGCAAGCCCCCTTTTACCACGCCTCGGGCTGGAGGATAGGCGTGCCACAAGGTAGCAGCATGAAACAGTTGCTAAATGCTCCGAAACACCCCGCGAGGTTATCCCACCGTCCGCATTTATTTATTCAAGCAAGTGGGCACCGCGCACGTCATGCAGCCCGTATAGAGCTCGGGCAGAAGGGAGGCGGATGGGAGCGCTCGGCAATCAGCATAAAGAGGCCGTGAATCTTCCGCGCGAACTGTCGAGTACGTTACCATCTTGAACGTTCATCGTTGAATGGAGTTCCGTTGAGCTCGGCCAGAACCGCATGCGTAGCTCGCTCACTTACGCTGAAGTGGGCGAATAATAAAACAAAAAAGCCGCATGTGGCCTGCCGCGAACTCAGCTGCCTGTATCCGCTTCGTTTCAAGTATATGCGCTGCACGACTCGCTGGCGTAGCCCATGAGTTTTCGCGTATAGGGTTGCTGCTATATGCGGCCTCCTGAAAGTTGATGGAAGCCGCCCCATTATCCCCTGCGTTAGCAGCGGCGGAAGAAGGAGATTCGTCGTTATTTTCTTCGCGTGCGCGCCTGCTTCGGCAGCGCTGCACACAATTAACGAGCGAGTCGGCGTGTAGCGCGGTCCGGCAAATTGCGTCACTCGGAGGAGGAAGCGAAGAAGCCTATGCAGCAACCGGCTAAGTACAGTTCCGTCGTGCGGGCAAAGGTACGGTGCGCGTGAGCTGCCGGCCAGTTTTAAATTTCTGCCGCACAACTTCCCCCATACCCCCCGGTGGCGGACACCGTCAGAAAATAGCGGAGCAATAAGCGTTGCATGTGCAGCCGCGGGGCAGCATTCGAGTCACGACTCTCTATGGCGGGCTGAGCGTTCTCAACGAGGATGTAAGCTCTTTCACCCTTTCTCTCGCTCTATTCATTTCCACGTGCATGTTCCTCTGGGTACAGTAATTGCTGTGATTCCATTATTTCGACGCAGCTCTGCGCGCGGGTCGTTGTTTAACGTAAAAGGGCGCGCAGAGCTCTGTCGCTGATATACTTGGTATCAGGGAAAAAAAAAAAAAAATAAAAAATAAAAAAATATATATAGTGGGAGATTCATGTCGAAAGTAGCGTGTATACTATAACGACGGATGTGAACAGCTGTCTATATGCCATATATAGTTCTGCATCGTTAACCGGGATCGTTAGCAGGCTGGCCGGCGGCATAATCGCCGTCCCAGCCGGAATTTCTCCCTTACGTATCGTTGCTTGTGTGGGAACAGCTTTAGCGCTAACCGTTCCCGAGTTATAGTAATTGTCAGCTTGGTAAGAATAGCGATCCTGGTTGTTTTTGCTAGGCTTTCTTTGCACGTAAGGTCGGTTAGTGATCAGTTAGCCTGCTTGGATTAAGTTTCCTAGCTGGTTTTCTTTTTTCCTTCTAGGAAGTAATACCGCACTACTTTTTCAGACACTAACACCCAACGACATGACAGCGCGGGCGCTGTTCATGACTAGTTTTGACGTATAGTATCGGTCTTGTGAACCTCGCCATCCGAGTTACTATGGCTACATTTATGAGTGCCGAATGAGAGTTCTACGCCGCTTGTTGCGCTCTGTTCAAAAGATAAGTGATCAGCTGCGAAGGCACAGAATGATCTCTGCGAACGAGAATATATGGAAAGGGTGAAACATTCAAATGTCACGATGGAATCACTCATCCACTGAATTTTGCTGAGACGAACATGTGAGTCGCAGTTAGTCTTTTGATGTACTCGAGATGATTTCATACACTGTCATGTCTTGGGCGAGATGGAGGCTTGTATTGCGTATCATGCGCACTTCAGCGTAGCTGTTATGGAAAAATTACATGAAAAGGTGTCTCGGTTGGAGGTTGTTGTATTGCGATTGCACCCTAACGCGACTGGTGATGTCACCAGTGGCATCGCGATGAAAGCTTATCCAGGTGTTTATTTTATTTATATTTTATTGTGCGAAAGGACTAATTCGGAGGGTCAGAGCATATCAAAATTGTGCGACGCTTGTGGGCCGTCACTCTTGCTGCTCAAACTGTTTAGTGAGGTCACAGTCACGTGGCCTTGCGCGAGTAATTCTCCAATGCGAGACGGCCGATGGGGTGTTCTTCAAGTTCGCCAGCTAACAGAGAGAGTGATGGAGTCTATGACTGGCCAGTTACTGACCATAATCTCTTGCAGTCATTATTCGTTTAAAAAAAAAAAAAAAGAAACGCTCAGGTTCGAACCCTGGCATTTAACCATCGAGTCAACGTACCGAGTGCTTTCGGTCGTTATAACCAGGTTTACTGCGTTGCTAACACAAAAAGAGCCAATTTGATAGTCTTTGGAGCAGAAACTTCCAACTCTTGGTATATTCGTTGATTTTTCAAACGCATTCGATCGCATCAACAACAAAATAACGTTAGCTAAACTCCGCGGACAGTTTCTTCATATATAACGATTCAATTTAGGTTCTCGATCACAACAAGTAAAAATAAACAGACTTATTAGAAGTCAAGCATGTCGTTTCTGGTGTTCCGCAAGGTAGTATCTTGGGGCCATTGCTGTTGCTTCTTTACGTCAGTGACGTTGTCTGTATCAGTAATCTATTACCTTTTGTCATTTACTCTGACGACACCAGTTTATTTTTTAGAGTTGCCCAATTATTACTCTGTTAAAAATGTGTTTTTCGGACACACTAGCTCGAGTACAGCGTACCATCAACTAGGAGCTCGTGCTTTAACGTGACAAAAATTGCGCACGGTTTATCACAACGCCACATTCACTTTTCAGAGAGCAGCGATTGCGTTACTTAGATGTTGTCCCTGTGCTTCCAGGTTTTATAAACAAGCAGAGGCTTTGCAGTACTGACACTGACCGAAAGGCTCAGTATATACATATTGTGTACAGCGGATTTTTCAGACAAAAAATACAGTGGCTTGGTTTAAGTCGTTTAACATCCCAAAGCGACTCAGGCTATGAGAGACGCCGTAGTGGAGGTCTCCGGAAATTTCGACCACCTGGGGTTCTTTAACGTGCACTGACATCGCACAGCACACGGATGCCTTGCTTTTCCCCGCCGTCGGAAAGCGGCCGCCGCGGCCGGGATTCGATCTCGTATCCTTGGGTACTGTCTTCGGGCGTCCTAACCACTGCACCATTGCGACGGGGCAAGCATGCAATGCAGTGTATAATAACTCTAATATGCGCTATACGAGAGCACTAGAACGATGTGTAAGAGTAAGTTAATTGTGATGAGCCATGTTATAGCGCGCTCTATTCTCTCACGCCGGGCAGCAGTTGTGTTTATAGCGCAGAAGAGGTGAAGACGCGCAAGCGAGGAACATATTCACTTGACCTCGTGTACGGTACTGCTGTTCGGTTTACCTATACTTCGCCCTTGCAAATACAGCCATACCGCCCGTAACCCGCATATTTTACACCGAAAACGTGTTTACCTGCGCAGTCTCTCTTCTGCGAAAACACGTGGCGTAATGGGTTTGTGCGTGCGTGTTTTCGTGCGCGTCCGTGTGCGTGTGTGCGTGCGCGCGCGCGTGTGTGTGTGTGTTTGTGTTAGTGAGCGCGCGCACGCGCGTGTGTGTTTGTGTTTGCGTGTGTGTGTGTGTGTCTGAGTGCGTGCGTGCGTGTGTGAGTCTGTGTGTGTGTGTGTGTGTGCGTGCGTGCGTGCGTGCGTGCGTGTGTGCGTGCTTTCGACCAGGAACGCGAGAACCATTGTAACTGTTTTTGTAAGGGATGGTCGTTTTGCGCTTTGCGGAGAACTTCATGCGTTTGATCAACGCGTCGTTTTTACTCGTTTATGCATTTACGCCAGACTTTGTTTGATTTGCTTAAGGTCCGTCTTTTCCGCATTCCAAGCGCCTTTGAGCGACAGTCAATATGTCGCCGCGGCGTCTCGTGCATTGCTCACTCTGTTGGAACAGCCGGGGAATCGAGGCCTATATACCTCCGTCTATCTATGCCGTCGTGTGAGACGAGGCACGCACGCTCATTTTCATACGGCCCAGCTGAGACTCTCTTTGCAGCCTCATTTTCATGTGCTTGTAGAGAGAACGCGGACCCGTGGAAACAGACTCGCACCATCTTTCTCGAAAAAAAAAAAAAATGCTTCTTTTCGCATACGCATATCATATACGCGTTGGGCATGTGCGTGCGCTGTGCCTCGCTGAATGAGGGTCACGTTTCTGCGGAGACTTGAGAGACTCGCACTGAGGCGCGTTACCATGGTTACCAAAGTGCGTTTCCTCAAATGAAGTCTCTATTGTAACGGCGGGGATCGACCGGGCAGTTTTACTACGTGCCTCATTGCACTGGCCATTGCAAACGAAAGATTTACGTAGTAGCTTGCTGCGAATAGCGGGAGGCGGGAATCTGTACCCTGCCTAACGATCTTGCACTGACAGGAGTGACAGCTGGCGCCAAAAAATCAGGGACCGAAGTGTCAATCAAAACTTTTCGCCCGCAAGAACCGTTCGTAACTTGCTCGCGCCGGTGACTTCGGCCGTGCCAGCGAAGGACCGTTTCTCAGAGCAACGCGTGAGAAGATTTTTTGACCTTTTTATTTTTATTTTTTTTTTTTGGGGGGGGGGGGGGGGGATGAAAAGTTGTATTAAGGATTAAGTATCGCTCGCGATTATTTAAATTCATAAAAAATTCCGACTTTTTAGTAAAGCGTGTTTTTGTTTTTAGAAAAGTGAGAAGAGCACACGAGGGGCTCCAGTCGCATATTCCCGGAAGAACCCATTGTCACTAACTATATTTGAATCTCTTACCCCGAATTTACTAGCGCCAAATGTAATTTAAAGTCGTACAAAAAAAAAATGGAAATCATGCACAGAATAGTGGGCTGCACTGTGTGATCTTCGGAACGTAATTTCTAAAAGGCTGCAGTAGCCGCGTTATTTCCGGAGGTAAAAAAAAGAAAAAGAGACGTTGTCAAATACGCTGATTTTGTCAGCATGGTATTTTCTTTAGCGCTTTGTTGCCGAGAGCGAGGACATGGGCGTGTGTTTATATTTTCAGGCAGCTGCCTCCGCTTATGAAAATCGCTCGCTGTTAGGCATATAGGCAAGTGCCTGTGTTGCCGTTTCCATTTTCTTCGTATTTTTACTCTGAACAGGCTTTCTGTTCAATCATTTAATATTCCTGGCCCTTTAACCGAATGTGTAACACAAGGACGGTTGTAACTTGCATTTCAGCAATTGCTTTGTCGCGGCTTGGTCGTGTTCCTGTTCTTGTAGCCTTCTTGCACTCTCCACATGACTTCACAACCACGAAAATGACTGTGTTCTGCATAAACCTGCCGCTTAATTTGTATGATGAATCCAATCGTCAGGCCACACCACAATGCCAATCGAAATTGGCACATTAAACAATACTTCCAAATTCAGAATATTGTAGTGTGACCTCTCGAATGCATCTCGCATCGCAATATTTGAGAGTGAATGTTGTGAATGAATACGTGTAATGCATGGACAAAAAAAGAAAAAGAGAAGAATAAACAGAAGGCTTGGATCTGTTCTGCGACCGTGGAGGCTTATCGGTATGCTCCTCGTGAGATTCCTTTGTTTGATCTCGGAGCCAGCCAGAGGCGTGGTTCAGGGGCATCTCCGCGTATTAACCGACCGCTCTCGAGGCCTACTAAGTAGAGGGTGTGGAAGCAGTCGGAGCAACTAAATGATTGCGTGGGATAAGTCTCGCTGTTTCTCGCGTTCGCGCTCACAGTCCCAGATTGCGGCCGTACATGCCGCGTAGCGCTTTCTTCTCACGTATCGGCATTCCTGCATTATCTTCCAGCCAGCTTGCTCGATTCCCTTGACCGGAGCGGATCTCGCGAGGAAAAACTGAGGTCTGTGCAAGTGATATCGAGGTCTAGAAGCATACAACCAGATGTTGGCTGCGTGGGCAGTTTTTAACTGCGCTGGATTTCCCGCGCATGCATGCACGCACGCACGCACACACACACACACACACACACACACACA
>JAJIZL010015827.1:750852-815948 GCA_023969395.1 Amblyomma maculatum | reverse complement strand
GCAAACACACACACACACACACACACACACACACACACACACACACACACACACACACACACACACGCGCGCGCGCGCGCGCGCGCGCATTATGTATAAACACCAGAGCGTATACCTTTTTACGTGAGCATAGTTTCGATATTGCATTAGCCGAGAGGCAATAGCAGACCGAAAACCTCACGATGCAGTGAGATTTGTTAAAGCGTTTTGGCGTCACTGTATATGCATACGTGTGGCTCTCAAAACTGGTTGCGTTACCGCCAAATGGTACCTATTCGTAACAAACAGTAAATGGCATATATGAATAGTTCTTCATACTCAAAGAGACGCTGTTAAATGGCGCATTCTCTCCGCGGTTCCTGTAAGCTTACGCCCCGCGAAGAATATATGTGCCGGAGCCTCGGCACACGGCTCTGGTGTTTTCGCTTCATGCTTCTCGCTTCAACGCACAAACTCCGCAATTCTACATTGCCCCTGCGTCCTCGAAGTTAAGCATTAAGAACGTCCCGCCGCGCTTTGCGGGAGCTTCACTTAGCCGCGGGCTTCAAAAGTGGACCAAGCGTTCGACCCAACTGCGCATGTAGCTATTACGACGACGCCCACGGAAAACCACAAACTCCGTTCCACTAACGTGAGCAGAAATAAGTGGAGTAATGGTCTGAGGCCTCACTGCTCTCGCATGTGAATTTAGGCAAATCAGGAGGCGCGCCGGGCCCATTTGCGAACATGTTAGCGGTACAACTGCTTACGACCGCACTGCGGCCCTTCAGTTAGGGACAGTTATATAGGTCACCCGACCCTGTTCGCTTAATTTTCTATAACCACCGTCGCTCAAACGTGCACACACGTAACATCGCCGGGCAAAACGTGATTGCAAACCTAATTCAGCGTGCATGATGTTTACAGTACAAATATTAGTTTCTGTTCGTGTGGGAGCGGGAAGGTTAGAAGAGACGTCGTTAGTACACGGATCGATTTAGGCCACTTTGGGTTCTTTAAAGTGCGCTAACATAGTAGAGCGCAATTCGCTTTTGTTTCGTTTGCACCGAAACATATCCCGCGATATTGGGAGCAGCCAGCGAAAGCAAAAACCCCTGCCTACCGCATATCGATACACGGTGGGGTATACTACGAAATTTGTGATGCGTTTATATGTGCTGATGAGTGTCGCGAGGACATCAGGTGCCCAGTGAAATAAATGAATAAAGTTTTCTTTATTATTTTTTTGGAAGCGCTGGTTAACGCCGTTGTCGGCCTTGCCTCAATACTATCAGCGGAAACTGGTCGCATGGTGCGCATACCGTAATTTATCCCCATAGCCGCTGTGTTGCAAGTACTAAGTTTTTACAACTGTCGCGCAATATTTTTCCGACTACATGTGCGTAAACGAGGTCTGCGTCACTAGCGTTTCCGTGTATGTTAATGTAAAAAAAAAGAAAGAAAAAAAAAAACCACTGACACCTAAACGCGTGAAGAGGTACTTAGAGTAACGAACAAATCAAAGAACAGAATAAAAGATTACCCCAGAACTACTGAATATGAACATTTCAAAGCAATATCGCTATTATTTAAGAAAATAATTAGAGCTTTCGGATAATACCTCTTTTGCAATCGTTGGCCATTCCACGCGTAAAGGAACTTCGGGAGTAATTTGGCTACTTAGGAGCGTGCCGTTGTTATTAGTGGTCGTGCCCTATTAGAGGTTCTGCTGATCAGCAGTTAACAACGGCGCCTTTAAATGGTGGCGAGGGGGGAAGGTTGTCCCTGTCCGCTGCAGGGGACTATCTGCGCAGAGAAGCATCGGGCCCGCAGCTTCCCCATTGCGGCGTCGGCCCCGTGACCTCGCGACGCCAGCAGCGACCTGGAATGGCGGCGAAAGACGAGGCGCGTTATGAAAGCGCGTTCCGCACTGCGACGCCGCCGCCGCCGCGTGCGCTGACCTCGGCGACGGTGCTAAAAGGGAAGGACAGCCCCTCCTCCGTTCCCCGCAGCGACCCCCGTACCCGCTTGCACGCCGGCCCCGCTAGCTTCATCCTCCTCCGTCGCTCACGTTTCCTATTTATCTTTCATAAATGTTTACCGTCACCGTCGTCCTCTCTCGATCAGCTGCCCCGGGCGGCGTACGCATGAATTAGTTGCATGCTTCGCGTCTAGCACCTCTCGCTGCGTGTTCACTGATGTTGCGGAAAGTGTACATAGTGTTAGCTTTATTACGGAAATAACGATAATAAGACTGTCGTAAAAGAAGAGGATGGTTGCCGCCCGTGGAAACCGGCACACGTTGATCGGATGCCTGACCTGCGACGGGAGAAAGTAAAAAAGAGAGGGCTGAGGTATCGTTAAGAGTAAAAGAGGCAGGGGAAAGCACAGTGGAGGTATAGAACCTGTATACTACATACATGACATGACACTTGCACATAATCGCACTGTTCTGCAAAAGACAAGAAGACAGAGCGTTGGGCGTCAGGTGCCGGCCGCTTTAAAGTTTCCGATTCTAACTCTGGTTGAAGAGTCCTGTTCTTGATGTTTGCGTGTTCGCGAATGAATGTGATGCTGTTGTCCACGAATTTCAGTGTTGTAGGACTCATTCAGGGATGAATTCATATTCAGAATGGGGTTTCCTTGAATGTGATAAAGCCGCTAGTCTTGAAGGTTAATGAAAAAAAAAAAAAAAGTCTACTTTACTCCCCCTTCACTGCATTGAACCACCAAAGGGCGTCGCAGGTACTGCAGTTAGGTCTCTCGGTGTTTGGAAGTTTGCACGAACGAGGATCTACAATTGCTTACAAGAGGGGTCAAAAAATGCCCACATGTATACGTGCGAAGAATATGGGGTATTGGGTAAAGATTCTGTGCTTACATCTCCTGCGATAAGGAAAGCGAAGGCAGCGATAGGAGGGCAGATATTAAGGAAAGAGGAGAATGAAACTCACGTCACGTTCCGACGATGCTAGTATATATCATTCCTTAGACTCAAGGGAGACAACATGCGTGTTTGCTTTGTGAATTTTTTTTTTTGCCCTCCTTGGGGGTGCTGGATCCAAGGTTATGGATTCGGTCCCGGCCCCAGTGGTCGTATCTATATTGAGCCGAAGTACAAAAGCAACCATGTGATGGTGGCTTCAGTGCACGTTAAAGAACCCCAGGTGGTATAAATTACTCTGCACTGTCCACTACGGCGCCCCTCATAGCCCGTGTGTCTTTTTAGTACGTGAAATGCCACATTTTTCAATTCACTGGTGACGTCTACAGAGCGAAATTCACTTCGTGATCACCGTTTTCATTTGAACGAAAATTGTGTCGGCACTCACAGCTTACTTGCGGAACCGGCCGATGGTGGCAACACACGTACTTCATTTTCTGGACTATTCTTCATTCTGAGTGAAAATATAGCGCCTTTGTGATATGCTGATCGATACAGAAACGAAAATTTTTATTTGTTAAAACAGCGTTTGAAACACGGACAGATAGAAAGACAAAGACTTTCTATCTGTTTATCTGTCTTTCTATCTGTACATGTTTCTAGCGCTGTTTTAACATAATGTCCAACCAACTCGCTCAACAAGCCACTTTGCCTAATTTTTCTTAGTATTTGAGATAATGCTCGGATACAAGCATTCCTCTCCAATACCAAAACAACACATTTTTCTCCAGTTCCGCCTTGAAGGCACGACCCATTTCGTGTCGCAAAACTAAAGAAACGGGCAAGGAAAATAAAAAAAGACCATACGACCATACGTCCGGATCTCGGTTTGAGCAGAATGACTCGTGTTAACTGACCTGGTGGATGGCTCCAGATAATTTCTTTAATGCGACTTGACAAGCTGACATCGCACACTACATAGGCGCCTTGCGTTTCGCCTTCATCAAAATGCGGCCACCGCGGCCGGTTTCGAACCAGGGTACACTGAACCACAGCGCACAGAGAAGAAAGGAAACGTCGGGAGCTTGATAACAAGCAGACCATGCGCGGTTGACTGTACTATGGGATAGGAATAAAATGGGGTTAAAAAGGAAAACAATGCTCGCTGCAAGGTGCAGAACACCAGTTCCGACTGTGAACTATGTCTCTTTCTTTTTGGGCCGAATAATTACATTAACATGATGAAGGTTAAAATGGATAAGCTGCATGATTTTAGTTGACAGTCGCCGATTGCATCTATTTGTCTCCCTATCCGCGTTGGTTTTATCGCCTAAACGGTTTACCAATCTGTTCACATCAGATCGAGCTTCGTGCAAATCAGCTTTCTGGCGTCACGTTGTATATACGGGACAATAAATTTTCAAGCGTCTTTATCTAGTGATTGGTAGTACTAAAGTGGCGTGACAGGGAGAGAACTTTGAATAGGAACACTTCCTTTTGAGAAAGAGTCACGCCATTGAGCACACGAAGGCACTTAACGCGATTCCACGCAGTGGCAGTCGGTGAGGAAGTGGACCACGTTTCTTCTGCGCGTCTCACAGCGCAGCTCCGCTGAGAACTTTCATACGAAATGGATCACTTAACCGAGATCCACGTACCGTGTGCCGTCGCTGTTTCCTGCTCGGAACTTCTTACCGCGTCTTAATTACGAATGCACACGCCATTGTTCGGTCCATCAGTGTATAGTCGGCCGATCGACGAGGTCACGTCCGACAATAAATGACAAATGAGGGGCTGCGGCAATTCGAGAGCTAATGAGGGCGCTCATTCTGCACGCATGCGCACTGCACTGGTCACGCTGTTCGCATATGCGGTCGAGCAATGAGGGCGACCATTGCTGTTGAGCAAGGAGGCGGTGCTATTTGTGGTCGAAGGCAGACTCTAACGAAGGAATAGTGCGACCCGTAACCGCGCACACGCAATAAAAGGCCGAAGTGGGGCTAAAGTTCGCATCCGATGCGCGACTCCCGTGGGAGCTGATGAGAGGAAGATGGCAGTGTCGCTCTCATTAGGCGTTAGCTATGACATGGGCTGCTATGTTTTCCCAACCCCTCTGTTGGCATGTTCATAGCCGAGGGGACAGCCGGGTATTAAGGACAGTCAGAGGAGGCCTAGTGTCAGCCCTCTTTCTTCTATCATTATGTTCTTTGTTGACTTCTGCGGGGCGCTCAATCTCTTCTTTTTATTCTTCTCGTGTCCCCCATCCCCAAAACCTCGTCTTCCTTCTCCCCATTCCCTTTGCAGATGCCTGCGCGAGTCTGCAACACCCTCCACAGGTGCCATTCTTTCCATCCTTATTTTTGCACCTTTCTCCTCTTACGCGCCAAGCTCTCAAAGCAGATTATCGACGTCAATTCATGTTTCTTCCTTCATTCAGCTGAAAAGCGCATTTACCGAGGAAAAACAACAACATCCACATTGCTAGAGTTTTTAGCCCATTAGGCTCTTTCCTATTAAAAAAAAAAAAATCAGATATGCTCTGAGAAGGCACCCCGTGGTCAGAAGCAGCCATGCCGAACCTGCGAATCAAAATGTTGACGGTGAACTGATTGAATTGGTTTACATGTTTTAGCTATTTATTTCTACATGCTTTTTAGTGTTGCGCAGCATTCTTGGAAGCAAGTCTTCAGCTGATGGATTAAACTGAACGTCACTCACACAATCACAGCTAGGCTGAATAGCAATATCTTGCTAGCGCCCGAGTTTTACTGCATCGCGGTTTTACGTTTCCAAATTAAATTGCCGAACTCTGCCCGGTGTTCCTTACTTGCTTGGAAAGTGAGGAAGCGACACCTTTCATGGTGTTGCTTCCCCATAGGCTTCTCATCGGCTAAAGATAAAATAAACTAAACGAGGAGTTCACGCTGCAAAT
The DNA here is from genome assembly GCA_023969395.1 of Amblyomma maculatum. Classification (NCBI taxonomy): domain Eukaryota; kingdom Metazoa; phylum Arthropoda; class Arachnida; order Ixodida; family Ixodidae; genus Amblyomma; species Amblyomma maculatum. Next base: position 810,153 of record JAJIZL010015827.1, on the reverse strand, counting down.
AAATGAGTGCGGGACCGCGGTCTTTAATTTGAACGCCCGGGCGCTCATAGTTTTACCCGGGACGTGTCACGTGGCTGGTCCGGCTAGGCGCAGATGATGAACTCTTCATAGCAGCCTTTATGATCTTGTACTTTCACAGCCTTTGTGGAGTGATCAGATACGCCTATGCGCACCGCCTATAAACGCAAAGTAACAAAAAGATAGAGGCACTTTTTGTGATTAATTTGGGTTTTGTAGTCTATATTTTCTTTACTAGGTGGGGCGATAATCTGCAAGCCTTAGGTGAGCGCTAATATCGGTGCTTTTATTTTATCACAACTAGAGATGAGGCGCCTTGTGCGGCGACGCCTGTGACGTCACGCGCGCCCGAAATTGATCGACCATCCCGGGTCGGGAAGGAAGACGACAACGAGGCGAGCTCAGGCGGAGGGTAGGTTCCGGGTTTTCCGAACCTGGCATTCGCGGAAAGGGCAGCGCCTAGCTGGACGCGCAGCAAAAGCGTCTCGCCCTGGTCGCCGGGGGCGCCGGTCGGTCCATTCACGGTAACGTTAACCGCACGCTACACGCCGCACGCACTACTACGCACGCGTGGAGCGCGTATCTCGTGCGCTTGTGCTTTTGCTCGAGCTATGGTGCTGTTCTTTTTCATTCTTTGCCACCCCATGCGTACTCCCGCGGGATATGTGCACCGTGCACGTTGAGGCACGGCGCGATGCAGTTCGTTCGCCGGGTTTTACGAGGTGCAGCACGTTCCGCATTTGAGTGCGCTTGCTTGCGCTGCACTTGGCGCGGTGTTTGCTTCGAAATGTGGACCGTAAACGAGTCTGTTTTATGTGCACACTACCGAGATGATGGGTACAGGCGGGAGCCAGGGACTTAGCACGCAAGCTATCTCGCCTCCCTTTTCCACCGCTTTGTCTGCACCGTGGCTCGCCGGGCGCGGCTCGTTAATACGATTATATATCGATGCAATGCATAATTTCGAACGCTTGTTTTTTGTGCAGTTTTAGTGGTTGCTTTTTGGGCAGGTATACGCCGCTGCTTGCATTTCGGATTCATTTCGGGACATTTCGTTTAATGTGTGCATGCTATGCTGTTTTGAATTACGCCACACTTGATCGGTCGATGACTGCTGCGGTCAGCAGCTCCGCCGCTGATGGTAGAGGTGGTTTTATAAGTAGGAAGAATGCTTCAGATTCTCATGCGCATTATCATGTAAGCGCATGGTTTGCCGGTTTGCCGCCTTTTTAAACGTCTGGGAAGGCATAATGAGGCTTTGCTGTTTTGTGTTGAAATATCGATTTCCTGAGTTTGATGACCCAATTTTCTGATTTGTTCTCTTCCCTCTGGATTCTGTGCTCCGCGATCATTCGCGTTCTCCTTTCCGTAAATCCTTTAAACCTTAACACCTTTTTTTTTATTATTATTATTCCGTATTGCGGCTTTTCTCGAGATAGGTAGAATTTAATAGAGCGCCTGCATTGTACATACTATTCCAGTTTCACCGGACAACTCCCATGTTCGTAGAGGAATATCACACAGCCGATTAACGCCATTAGTCATGCTAATTAGTGTATACCGACTGTTTACAGCTATTTTTTCTTCCATATGCCACCACTGCAATATTTTACGCATAGTTTGAATGCGCACTTGAAAATGAGTAAGCAAGAGCCCGAAGGTTGTGATACGCTGAACAGCTCTTTGGGCACTTGTATGCGAGATACACGGTATGTCTTCTGTATACATGTTTCCCTGCTTCACTTAGACATGCTGTGCTTGCGTGTGCGCTTAAAACGATCTGGTAGGTGGAACGTTGATTCTTTTCTTATTATTATTATTATTATTATTATTATTATTATTATTATTATTATTATTATTATTATTATTATTATTATTATTATTATTATTTTGCTGATGGTGCCGTTGTATTCATGTATCATAAATCACGCGCGTTTATTCCGGTCGGGAGTATAATCATGCTAAGGTGTTTCACTGATTGACCTCCAAAAGGGAGTTCGTTTCGCTGATCAGAAGGGAGTTTGTTTTCCGTTAACTTCAGGGAGTAAAGTGTACACGCCTTTTTCTGGTACCTGCTTGAGTTGTAGTGTAACTATACCACTGCTCAAACATCGCACCCTGCAATTGGACTGAGGCTTCTAAGCCATGTGAAGAGATGAACGGGCACTGCGGTGGAGTATACCTCCCAACTACACCCTGTTTCACTTCCAGCAACGTACACATGCACATCCATGGCTTTATACGACCTAGGTTTTGTTTACGGCCATTCAGGTTAATTAATGCCGACATAATTACGATTTATCCACAAACGGCGCGCGTCTAGCAGACTTGAATGGTCTGCACAAAAGCGTTTTGTTAATTCTGTCAATACTGCACATGATGGATGATATGTGAACTCCTGATGAGAGCGAGCTAGGTTATACAAGAAGCTGCGATGTGAAAAGGAGCGGTTTGTTTACACTCAAGAATGAATTCTATTGTTACTTCTCCGACTGAAGTTGAAATTGTCCCACGGACGCTGTCCGTCCAGAGCATAGCTATTTAGAACAAAGGAGTATCAATTTTCGTTCATGATTGTGAAGTGGCCACTGTCTGAATGTCCAGTGTCCGCTTTTGCACTGCAGCTGTGCTTACTACCTATACTTGAGTACAGTGTTTCGTCTGAAGTTGACTGCGGCTATGACAAAAAAACAACAACAACAAAAAAAAAAACGTGCATGTTTTTTTTTTTTTTATATATTTGCATGCAGTATAGGCGCATCCTGATTTTCTTTTCACGGTGTGCGACAACGGAATAATAAAGTGCGATATTGTGCTATAGCCGTTATATGGGCAGTGAAGGGTTTCGTGATGGATATTTTTTTTTTTTTTTTCGGCTGTCTCCGCGGAGACTGCGCAACTTGTCTGCCAAGGTTTCGATCGTTGCTGTCGGAAACGCCGCGTACTTGGTACACGGCCTCGCCGCTGTCCGTTCAGCCCGTACGTGTCAGCGCAACCCGGATAGGCGGAGGGCGTATAGATTGCTTCGGTGTTTCAGACAGGCAACTTTGACAATGCGTGCACGCTTTAAGCAACGCCTATAATGCGTCGTATACTTGCCCAGACCGACAGTTGCCTTGCCATCGGTTCATTCTTTTCGTTTTCTTTCCTTTCGCAGCAAGACGAGAACTTCGTGGTGGCCGCCCTTTTCTGCGCCGTCGAAGAAGGGAACTACGCCGGCCTGGAGGAGCTCTTCTCCATGTCCCACATCAACCCAAACCAAAGCAACAAGGTGTGTGTGCCCGCCTTCCTTTTGTAACGTGGTTTAGTTTGGCGAAGCTTCCCCCCGTGCTCATGTTTGTTTCAGCTATAAAGCATCGTGGTCATTTGTAAGCAGTCTGTTGTACGGAAATATATTTCATTTTCAGAAGCAATTCTATGGATGTCCGTAGAATGTATTTTCTTATTTTAGTGTTTTTTTTTTTTTTTTTTCTACGACAAAGGAGGGCGCGTCGTCGACATCATGATCACTGCCAGGCTCCTGCGAGGGCACTTGAGCGCCGAGAAACTCGGCGTTGCAAGCGCACTGTGTTCCACCCCCCCCCCCCCCCCCCCCCCCAAAAAAAAAATAAAAAAAAAAAATACGGCGACATCGCTGATGTACTGAGCTATCAAAGTATGCCTTATGACGCTTTCCATGGGATCAGAACAAGCGAATGCATAAGGAAGTGGTTTGGTTTGGTTTGGTTTGCAGGGCTTAACGTCCCAAAGCTACTCAGGCTATGAGAGACGCGCATAAGGAAATCATTTACCTTCAGGGCTTCGTGATCAAGAGTGGTTTTTTGGCTTATTAGAGGCTGGCAGGTAGCCCTTGGCTTGTTGCGGCCTCTTCCGCCAGATGGACGGTGCGGTGCTGGATCGCAGGGTCCGCGCTTCGCCGCAGGGTATCCCAGGCTACTCTACTTGTAATATGTTGTCCATATATCCCTGGAGATTGTGGGCACTCCTGAATTATGTGGTCGAGGGTCCCTCTCGTCCCACAGTCACGGTTTGCACAGATCATTGTCCCTAAGGTCTGGCAGCGCGTGGAAAGCCCAGACCGGGTTCATGAACGTATTAGTTTGTAGCCGCCTCCACGCGACAGCTTCTCTATTATTTAGTCTAACATCTGGCGGGGGTACCAGTCTACGTCCCAATTTATAATGGTCGATGATTTCCCCGTAATTTTGCAGACGCTCGTCGTATGCCCAGTGTTCGGGGGGCTCGACGGCTACCCGAAAGTAGAGAGCTCGGGCTAGCTCGTGAGCCGCCTCGTTACCAAGGGCGGCAGCGTGAGCGGGTGTCCAAATTAACTGAATTTTCCTATTCAGCGTTCTTTGGGTGATGATTTTGGCCGCCTCCGGCGATATCCTCCCCTTTCCAAAATTTTGAATGGCAGTTTTGCTGTCGCTAATTATGAACTTGGCTTCCGTTCCTACGCAAGCTAGCGCTATTGCAACTTCCTCCGCAGTCTCTATGTTGCGGCCTTTGATGGCTGCCGCGGATACCGGCGCCCCATCGACTACCGAAGCTACCGCCGCACCTGTTCTGCCACTTGCCGCTTCAACATAGACTATATACTTTCTTCGCTCCCATGTTCTTGAACCGTCGCTCTAGAGCTTCGGCTCGTTTGGCCCTTCTTTCGACATTAAATTCTGGATGCATATTTCTAGGGAAGGGGGGGACTACTAAGGCATTCTTGCTTTCCCTATTAATTGTGACATTTTTTTTTTGAACTCCTCTGTTTGGGTTGAGGCCTACTTTTGCAAGGATTACCCTGCCCGTCTCGGTCGAGACTCTCACTGCCTCCGCCAATTCTGCCCACGTGTCATGAGAACTCATAAAGCATCATCTTATTCAAGGCTTTGAACACTCCATTTGGACTTACAACACAAATGCGATAATAAAAGCTTTACGGAAAGTTGTGACGCCGAGACCGAGTTTTTTTTCTGCAAATATCTTTTTTTTTTTTTCTATTTTTCATGCACCCCGAGTTCGGGTAGTCGTTCGCTCGAGGTACCCATGGTAGCCATGGGTAGTCCTAGCGCCTTCTTAACGCATCTTCGAATCAGGCAGTCTAACTTCTCTTTTTCGCCGGCCTTGATGTCCAGGTAGGGCGTGGCGCAACTGATTCTGCTTATTACGTACGCCTGGATTAGTTTTAGTAAATTTCCCTCCATGAGGCCTCTTCCTTTAGTGGCGACCCTCCTCAAGAGCCCGAGGGTTTGCATCGCGTAACCTTCTCATTTTTTCAGGACCTCTCTGTAATGGCCGTGGGATTGGATGACGACCCCCAAAATCCTGATCTGATCTATACTTTTGGCACCGGTTTTACTTCAACTTGAATATGAAACTCCCCGCTATTCTTGCAGCAGAGGTACTTTGGGTTATAAAGGAACAACTCAGATTTATGCGGGAGCACAAAAGGCGCAGTATCTGTCACACTTGTTTCTGTGGACACCTGAACCGCGCCGTAAGGAAAGGGAGGAAGGTGGGAGTTAAAGTGGAAAGAGACAAAGAGGAGCCGTAGTGGAGACGGTAAGGAATTCTTTGTCCTTGGGCATGCACCAGTCGAAGAGCACAAATTGCCACTCCCACACGACACTATCGAGGCCCGCCTCCACATTCTTGCACGTAATCACTGCAGGTAGACGCACATATTATGCCACCAACCTTGCGTCAATGACACGGCATGCTGCGAACCAGATCTTGCTCAGAGGCGTGTATGTACTTGCAGCCGGCGGTTTAGAGTAAACTAGCCCCCGCGCAAAGCCGTTGATGCTTCCGTCATTCCTGCGCCACTGCACCTTGGGTAAACGTCGGCGTTTCAAGGGCAGCCTGTCCTTCGGCCGCGTTCGGATATCGACGCAAATTGGAGCTCCGTGTACGTTCACGCGCTACGGCAACCTTTGTGAGCCGCGATCGTCTCTCGAGCTCTCGAATCGCCCTTGGCACCAACATCGCCTTTGCAGACGTGTTGTTCAGACACGACAATGCAGGCACCGCTGCGCTCGGTTTACAAACACAGGCGCGTACGTCCGCCATTCCGGAGCTCGATGGGAGAAAGAAAATAATACATAAATTGGTTTACAGGAGAGAAAAGGCGTCGTATCTGTCGCACTTCTTTCAGTAGACACCTGGACGAAAGGTTCTAGTACATTTTACCTGGGCCGCGCCGTAAGGGAAGGATGGGAGTGAAAGTAGAAAAAGTGGCCGTAGTGGAGGGCTGCGGCGTAGTTTCGACCACCCGGGGTCTTTAACGTGTACTGACATCGGGGGTAGGGGGAAGGTGGTGAAGGGTGGCTGATCGTGGCCCTGATGAGGCTGGGACAGGTAGGTCACCGCCGCTTGCGCGCCGCCGGGGTGGTGCAGTGGTAAGACTACTGTGCCGACTACTGTGCCGGAGTACCCGGGTTCGAATCCGACCTCGGCGGCTGCGTTTCGATGGAGGCGAAACGAAGAGGCGTCCGTGTGTTGTGCGATGTCAGCGCACGTTAAAGATCCCCAGGTGGTCGCAATTACTCCGTAGCCCTCCACTACGGCTCCTCTTTCCACTTTCCCTCCCACCTTCCCTTCCCTTAGGCCCGGTTGAGGTGTCCACGGAAAACAAGCGAGACAGTTACCGCGCCTTTCCCTTCCTATAAATCAATCAATCACCGCCGCTTGATGCGGGGGCTAGCCTGCCACCGAATTTTATCTGTTGTAGGCCGTCATTGCACTCACCACTGCTTCGGTGGTGGACGACGGCTGTTGTTGCGGCGCGCGTCTTTCTTTCTCTCCCTCTTCTTTTTCTTTCTTCTCTATTCTCTCTTCTGTCCGCACGGAGGTGGCTCGGCTACAGAGCCAGTAGCAGGCAATTGCATTTTCTTTTCCTTCTTCCTACAGTCACAACAACAACTGACATCGCACATCACACGGACGTTTGCCCCTTATTTTCGCTACTGCGCCACCGCGGCGGGGCAGGAAGAAAATACAAGGTAGGGAAAACAGGCACAACCGGAGCCGCGGCACAGTGAAAATGCTCGCGGCTCTAAACAGAAGTAACCAGGTTAGAACCCGACCGCGGTGGCCGCGTTTCGATAGAGGAACAAACGCGTATGCGCCTGTGTGCTGTGCGATGTCAGCGCACGGTAAATATCCCAGGTGGTTGAAATATTTCGGATTCACTACTTCTTCATCTCTTGCTTCCGCTTCTTCCGCTCCCGCCTTCCTCCCGTCTTTTACGGCGCGGTTCTGCTGTCCATAAAGAAAGTGTGACAGAAACTTAGAAACGTATTAAGGCGAAAACCTTTAATGCCTCATCGTTGTCGACCGAAGGTTGTCAGCAGAGGTGTTACGCTTTCAAGGGTGAGAGTTGAAAATAAATTAAACCTTGTCTCCACCGGGAATCGAGCCTCCATCCCTTGGATCCCCAGCCGAGCGCTTTACCAACTGCGCCCAGGATCGTGAAACGCTCTTCATAATTCCCCTTGTCTACCGTGAGGATGATAGCGGGATTCAGCTAGTGAGATATTGCGCCTTTCCTTTCCTGTGAACGAATTACAGAACGCCGGTGAACTTTGATGCGTTCAATGAAATGCTGGTTGTGCTCGACAAAGGGCGCACGATGTACCGTCATGACAGGTCATAACGTCGGCGGCCTTTAGTCGCGGAGGCTCCAGCCCCTGGGGGTGGGGAGTAAGGGGCCTCTATTTAAGGCGGACAATAAAAGTTGTAAAGCCGCGTTCAGACTACGTGCGCAACGCACGTATCGTTCGTAAGGATCGTAAGCGTAAGCGCAAAAAACGTAACGTGTCTGTTCAGACTGCTGTCGTATTGAGCGTAAAATGCGCAACGTACGCAGCAAGCGTGGGCGTAAATGTCGGAGGACCCGCGACTTTTACGACTATTACAGATACGTCTGTTACGCGCGACCAATGCGCACAGCCGTTTCGGTTTTCCCTTTCCGGTCACGGGGCTTCCGGTCCTTTCAGATTTCGCGCGCAAACCACTAGTAGGCGACATCATCCAACGCTCCTACTCTGCTGCAGTGTCTCGGCTCGCCGGTGTTATTGGTGTTTTGTCGGTGATTGTGTCTGTGTCGGTGATTGTGTCTGTCCGCAGCTTGATCATGTGCAGTGCGGAATCTTCGCTGTGGAATTATCAGCCTCTCATAAAAAAAGTTCGGCAGAGGCCGGCTCTCTACTGTCTCTACTACGAGTAGCTGAAATCGCACAGAGAGAAGTGCAAAACGATGCCTGGCTGCAAATTGCCAGTGCGCTGAGTCAAAGTAGTAAGTGGTTTATCAATCCGTTTTTTCATGCGCGAACAAGCTCTCAACAAGCAAATCTTTCCTCTAGTTTAGAAAAGTGAGGTTATGGAGGCGGGGGATGCCCGCTTCATCCCCGTGCATTCTCGCAGCCCATCGGCTCCGTTGACAAGTGAGGAAACAGTTGGCCTTTAGCGAAAGGCCGATGCGGGGAGACGTTGCGGTCGGGCCGCAGAACGGAGCTGGTGGGGACTCGTCTAAGTTTGAAAGAAGCTCACCGTAAAAGAGAAAAAGAAAACAGCATTTTCTGAGGGGGGACGAGGTTCCGCGGACGTTTCCGAGTCTGCCGCGCGCCCCGGCTCATTGTTTGGAGTCAGTAGTACGGCCTTTGAGTCACCGCCCCGGCCCGTCTCCAAGATCGCTCCGGGGCACTGGTAAAATCGCAAGCAGGGATGCAGGCGGACCGTACGCCTGTTTTGGTGCGAGAGAGTGCGATCACGGGACACCGAGCAGGAGTGCGCAGTGCGTCGACAGTGAGAGCGGGCGCGTGAAATGTGCGTAGGAGTGAGCGGTGCGTCAACACGGTGAGCGGACGTTTGAAAACTGTGTGCGAACGTGCGTGTGTGAAACGAAGTGTATTTATAATCGAGTTGTTAATTGTTAATATACCCATTGTTCTTTTTCGTATTTTATTTGTGTGTCCAGTCTTTTCTTTCACATCTCATTTTGAGCTTGAAGAGCCCAGACCTCCGCTATCAGCCGCTTGCTAACCAGCGCCATGTTGAGAGCGCTGATTGGCCGGTCGTAAAGAACGCATCTTACCGAACGGCCCAGTGTGAACATGCGCGGTCGCAAGCTACGTAAACGGGAGTTCCAGCCACTATGCGCACTGCGATAAATACGATACTTACGACGGATGCGCACGTAGTCTGAACGCGGCTTTATCCATCCATTCGTGCATATATACGAAACTGACTCCGCCGGGCGTCCGATCCAGGCGTACGTGCGGCGCATATTTGCCGCTTCCTCGAACGCCGCACCACACAGCAAACAGAAGCAGACCCAGATGTCTAGGAGGCGTTAGTACAGCAGGAATCTGCGGCGTTTGAAATTGATTTACAGGATAGAAAAGGCGCAGTATCTGTAACAATTCTCCGCGGACACATATGTATGTACCACGCTGTAAAGGAAGGGAGGAAGGTGGGAGTGAAAGAGAGGGAGATAGAAGTGCCGTAGTGGACGGCTTCGATCCACCGCGCTGTATTGGCTTTCACCTAATCGCACTTTAGTGGTCCAAAGTGCCCTCTAGAAGTTTTTGATTGACATTGTACAACGTTTTTTTTTTTTTTTTTTTTTATTTTTTCAGCCAGAAAAAGGGCGCCTTCCTCCCTGCCTCTGTCGCTTAGGCATGGGAGGACGGGGCGGGGAGTAGTGAGCCCGGGATGTTGCGAATCAAACGTCAGCCGATCACGTTTCATGGGCGGGGCATAGTCGTAACCACCAACGTTTACAGCAAATCAATCAATCAACCGAAGGTTGCTCTGCTATCTTTGTTTTTGAGTTGTTTTCTTTCTTTCTTTTTCGGCTATTGCCCTAGCGGTGGTAGCGCGCTCGAGTCATTTGTTTATTTGGGTTGTGGGACGACATCTCAGCACGGTAATCTTGTACCCTTTAAATTTGGAGTGTAGTACTCCGATCCGGGGCGTGGTATTTCAAGGACCCCCTATCGGGGGCAGTTTTCGCGTTATCGGTTGAAAGGGGGGGGGGGGGGGGGCGCCATTTTCGATCACCGATAACTCTAGTGTTAATATGAAGCCGTAGCTAAAAAATTCTTGGGATGGAGTGACTAGTGAGTTAATGCCTATCTCTCGTATGCTTACCAAACCTTTTATATGCATTTCATGGTCCCTTAATTAATGATGAGTCAATGACCTCTTCGATCGGTCGCAGGGTGGGCATCAATGTTCGGCTCCTGCCACAGTCAGTGCATGTTCGCTCTGTTGTGTATATGAGAGCTGAATGATTAACCGAAACCGTGGTTTGAAATGTCGGCACACGCGCGCTTTGGTTTTCAGCTTCGTTTTGGTTTCCGGTGTGTACGCATTCGCACTCCCCTGATATGCACACTGCCCGAGGGCAACAGATATGACATGTTGGATGTATGGTAGGTGAGATGGCCGTCGATCGCTGGTTTTAGACACAACAAACCTTGTGTTGAACCTTAAACACCTAAACATTTGTGAAAATTAATTAATACAAAGAAAATAATAAAAAGTGGCCCAGTTAGATATAGTATTATGGCATATATGGTATTTATTAAGCAATACAGCATTGCAAAAAAGTAAAAAAAGTCAGTTCTTTGTCATGCATGATATGAATGAATCAGACAGAGCATTGATGTGACACGTATGTATGATCCTGCCTGTTGTACACGTGGAGTGGACAAGCAGATCACTGTGCAGTTTTGAAAAAGTTATTACAAAAGAATAAAAGACGGCCACAAACATTTTTTAAATTACCACACTTTCTCATTGAACTAGCCAATTCTCATTGCTAAAAAATAGCTATGATATGAGAAATGGGGTTAAAAGGCATGATTCAATTCAATTCAATTCAATTTATTTTTCAGAAAGCTTCTGATAATTTATTTATGTTAAAAAATTGTTTTAAACTGCAGCATCAGAGATACTACTTATATGCACAGTTTTATGAATTTTCTGAACACTTTTCCTTGACGCTTCTTGCTGTTATACTACTTTCCCCCCTGCCCATTGTTTCTGGAGCCCCCTTAGTCATCAGCTTCATGCATGTCTCTCTTCTTTTTTTTTTTTTTCTTGCAGCATGGGGAAACTGCTGTTCATATTGCCGCAGGCCTGGCTCAGTTACAGATTCTCAAGTTGCTGCATTCAAAGGGAGCCAACCTGAAGCTGACCGACAGTGTGAGTTGGCACTGTCTTATACCTGGAATTTCCCCTGCTATTCATATTTCAGTACACATGAGTCATGCAGACATATGCGCTGTGATAGTCACCCTCAAAAATAGGTGAATATTTATAAGGTCCCAGATTGAGCTTATCTGCATAGTTTGTTTAATTTCTTCAAGTAAAGCATATATGCTAGCTTACAAAATTCTCGTGGCATGCATGCTGTGCAAATTGCATGAAAAATTGCACTTGTATGCAGCATCCATGTGTTGGACATTCTACCCTGTAGTTATATGATTTCACTCTGATAGTTTGATTGTTGAATATTGTTCCTGTGACAGCAGTAGCAAATATTATGACTGTAGCAGCAACAAATATATACTATTGCTTGATTTATGCTCTCTTATCTGTTGTCTTATACAATTAAAATGTGCTGTATATTCAGCTGTTTTATTATCTTGTGTTCACTTACTTGAAATATTCGTGGATGCTGGCGATGCCTTGGGGTTTTTATTCCTTATATCCGCAATTTTAAGGATATCTTTTCTCTGATATCTGGACCTGTGTGCATGCTATGCTGAGGTGGTATTAAATGATTTATGCACTCTATAATCTGATGCCTTGTGCATCACTCAACTACTCTAGGGCTCTGTAAACCTGACTCGTTTACAACAGAAAAACATTGGTGCAATACGTAAGAGATTTCTTCTCGAAAACAATTTATATTTAAAATATTTTTTGTTTTCATAACTTTGTCTGCACAAATCTTTGCATTAGACAAAGAATGTAGCTACATGCTTACAGAGCAGTTACGTGTAGCATAAATGTCAATCGTTCTTTGAAAAGACTTGCGCACACACACGGCAGGGTGAAAATAGGAAGTGTGGGTGACAAATGGGATCAAATGGAAAGCTTGGTTATTGGCTGGGTGCCACTTATGTGTGTCTTATCATTTTTTTCATTACAATAGCTAGCTAGATAACAGTTTGAGAATATGTCAAATGTATCCAGATGCATCACAAAATTTAAAAGCTAGCTGAGTGCATTCTATATAAAAACAGCAGCACTGCGCGCTGGCAACAAATGAAAAACTTGGTGACCACAAGTTTTAAATTTCTGAATAATTTGAAAGCAACTGCAAATATTGTGGCAGTCTTTTTTTTTATTTTTTTATTTTTTTTGCAGTCGGCTGTATTATGAGTTTTGTACAACCGCTGATTTACTTCGCTCTTTGACAAATATAAAAAGAAAATATATAATATATAATGCCTCTGGCTTTGGAGCTGTGTTCATGTTTGCTATACACATGCTTTGAGAGACCAGTGTAAGACTTTAGCGCTGAATTTTGGAATCTTGATCTTTTTTTTTAACTTTTGCAGCATGGGGACAGTGCCATGTACTGGGCAGCCCGCCAGGGCCACACAGACGTGATCCAGTACCTGTGGGAGAATGGAGTCTCAGTTGACTGCCAGAACAAGTCTGGTGAAACAGCGCTGCACGTGGCCGCTCGCTATGGCCACCACCCGGCGGTTAAGCTGCTTTGCTCCTTTGGTGCCAACATAAATGTGACTGACGAGGCAAGTGTCACTTTCTTTTTGGTTTTCTAATTGTGGTGCACTGCAGTCAAATGGCATGCACCATGCATGACCTCATGCACATCAAAAATGCCTCCGCATGCAAGCATATGCTTCAACTATTCATCCCATGATGATGGCAGTGGTCTGGCGGTGATGAAAAATGTAATAAAAATTGCTGTGATAGCATCCCAATGTTGCCGTCCTACTATACACTCACCAGTGCATAATGGAAGAAGCTAGGAAGTCTGGAGAAAGTCACGTCTTACTGAGCCGTTGGTTTCAAGATTGGCCATTTAATAACTCTAGCTATTTGCATTTTCGTTATGTTGGTTGGCTTTCTTTTCAAAGTCAACTGCATGTTACAGTAGTAGTTGACCTCTATGTTCTGAGGCATGGTGAACCCATTATAAGTGAAAAGTAGTGACTCTGTCCATGTGCCAGCTATTTTGTCCTTTTTAGGTTCACAGTCCTGTTTTGTGTTCTTCATTTTGTTCATAAATTTTTGCTTTGCTGCAGCATGGAGACACGGCATTGCATATTGCAGCTTGGCATGGGTTTCCAACAATTATGCATGTTCTGTGTGAAGCAGGAGCCCACACACATCTTCGAAATAAGGTTTGACCCATTATTTGTTTGATTTCAGAATGTTCTGTCGGTTGTCTATGTTTCATGCATGGGAGGTACATTGTGGCATGCCTGTGCTTAGTGTGACCGAATGAGAGTTTGTAGCAATGATGTTAAAAAAAAAATAAATAATAATAAATTAAAAAAAAAAATTAAAATTACAAAGGAAGGGGAAAAAAATCCATTGCAAAAAATTGTGAACCATGTCTCTTGTGTATAAGATGGAATCTTATTTATTTATAAACTTGCTTAGTTTGAACATCTAGTTTATTCAAACTGATGCTCATTGAAAAGCCTGGCCTTAAAGTGAATAAATTTTCGATACTCTCCAACTTCAGGTTATTGGGAGTTGGCTGCAAAGAAAATCTATGCCTGTTTGCAAGAATTACTTCATATTTGAATGTTTCCTCTAAATATGGACACTTATATAATTTGAAGGATGCTATGCTCTCTTAAGAAGCTCATATGTTATCAGTTAAATATCTGGTTTTATTTTTTCTGCAAGATTGTACACAAGTTCAGCTTACCATCATTTTCATGCAGCTGCATTCTTTGTCTCAGACAAGCCCCATTTGCTGAATTAATTTCCTACAATCAGCTTGAGGTTATATATATTTCTCTATTTTACCTACTTCATTGTCATGTCACTTATTGGATGCTTGCTTGGGGTAACACTTACCACTGCCACCTGTCTGCTATTCAACACATACAGACCAACCTTTCCGTATAATTACAGAAAACCTCTTTCACCTTAGTACCAAACTCTTTACCTATGCAGTTAACATTTTGTCTATTCTTAATTTATTACTCCATTATATGATCAACTGAAGAACAATGGTTGCTCTAGGTCTTCAACAGAAATATTTTACTGCCAAAGGTTCATAGTAATTACGGATAGACAGCATTTTCTTTCACGTAATGTTTTTGAATACTTTGACGGTACAGATAAAATCTTACCCGCCCCCTTTTTAAATTTCTAAAGATTAGTAGAGTTTGTAATTTGACACGTAGCAGGCTCCCCTGCATTTCATTTTTGGTGCTCTTATTTGTTACAAGATGGCTATTCTAAGATACCTTCTCATAACTAGTGAACAAGTTGTTTTAGCTGTATTTTTACGCATGCTAGTTTTTAGGTGTACCGGCACAGAATTTGGACTAATTTATCTCTATTTTAGATGTGTAATAATGCATGTGGTTTCCTTTCTTTATTTGTAATCAATAAATTTGACCTGATTTTATTAGAATGCTATGTGACATACACGCTTCAACATAAGCATCTGCTTGGTTTAACGTTTGTTTTACCCGCACTTTCACAAATGGAATTTTTTGGTGAAGAGAATTCGATTATAGGGACCATTGGCAAAGTGAAAACTTAATTTTTCAGTTGTTTTTTTTGTCACAATGTTTTTGATACAAGATTCTATACATATAATACATGTCTTTTTCTACAGGAAGGTGAAACTCCAGTTCACACTGCATCAGCAAGAGGCCATCTTGAGAGTGTTCGCTGCCTTCTAGAGGCTGGTGCAGATCCTGATCTTTTGGACAAGGTTAGTATATCATGTTGCAGTTATAGTATTATATGTAGAGGTCAGACTTTTTGATTTATGAAAATTTGATTGACTTTTTTTGGTGTTTATTTCAGAATGCTGTTCTTGTTGTGAATATGTTATTTTCTATTGCTAAATTAATACTTTTTTTGGTGGAATAATATGTCATTTCTATGTGACCTAAGGTCACTTTGAGTTTATCTTAGCTTTCTTTTTTTCCAGCACTAGCAATGATTTTTGATAATTTATGCTCAAATAATCATGCTCAATTAGAGCTGTGTGGAAGACAATGCTATCACCATTAAAAAGCAATACAATTGAACCGTCAAACAAAAATAAAAGTGGTATAGTTTACTACCGTTCGAAAAAAATAACTTTTATTTTTCACTGTAAAGAGTTTCAAAAGTGTTTAATGCACATTAAGTGTTAGGGATGTTATGAAAGCATTGACGGGCCCGTGGTAATGTGTTTATTGAAACAGCAGGTGTGGAAGCCCTTGAAGCTGTTGCAAGGAAAGCTCAATCACTAACTTATTTTTGCTCTGGGCACAGAGTTCAAAATTTAAATAAATCATGCACTTGCCTGATCTGTCGTGGATGTGTTTGAATAAGATGCTAATTGTTTGGGATAAGCATGGTTCCATACCAGGTGGAGATGTAAACAGGAGGGCTACCAAAGAAATGTTTACTCTGCTCACAGCATTGATATTTCATATGCATATTTTTATTTTTTTACAGCATGGCTGCACAGCTCTTCACTTGGCGTTGAGGAGGCATCATGTCTCCATAGCTCTGCTTCTTCTCCACAATGGTTGCCAAACTGATGTCGTTGACAATGTAAGTCATGCTAGTGTAGCATCGATGCACTATCCATGCTGTACTTATGTGCACATAAAGATTATAATAAACTAAGAAAGGTCCACAGCCTTGAAAAAGAAGCCTGTGACAAATTGGTTCCAAGAAAATGCCCTCAGGAGAATGTTTTGAAATGACGTTAAACGGCCAATCTACATTTTCAATTTCCATGCTGTCATATTATTACTTATCATGGGCTGAACTGGAAAATGTCAGATTTCAGTAGTGCAGGCACTGAAGATACCAACTTTCGATGCGTTCGTTGCTGTAATAATTTTCCATAGTCGCTCTGGCAGCCCGCTGCGTAACATCACAGGACTGATTTCAGCCACCATGGTCTTATTTTGGCAGTGGTGAAATTAAAAAATGAGTCATGTCCTTTGCAATGCCTGAGTACGCTTATTTATCCCAGGTGGTCAGAGTTAACCTGGACCTTCTCATTGTGATGTCTTTCGTCGCCTAGCATGTGCAGCTGTGGGATGTTGGACAAATACCACATATCTCTGAAGCATTGTAGCTTTTTCATATGACAGCATTTTAGTCACACATTTCTCCTTTGCAACAATGAGTGCTACATTGATGGACATGGGTCGCTACTTTGAACATGCCTACACCTAGCAACTTGTCATTCAGTTTCTTCTGTCTCACTGTTTCTGTTTGTTTTAACAAACAGCTGTGGCTGTTCTGTAATTGTAATGTAAGACTGTAATGTAACTGTCGCTCTGTCGTCTTTATCCATCTCACTCTCTAAGCTAACTTGCCATAACGGCTTCAGTGATGGGGTATGTAGAAGATTTGTTGTGAGCACGTCTGTAGCCCATGGATGCCATGTTTTAATCTTTCTGCAGCATGGGGAAACGGCAATCCATGTTGCTGCCCGTGATGGTCTGCTGTCCTTAGCCCAGACACTGTGTGCCTTTGGATGCAAGGTTGATGTGCCAAACAAGGTACTACATTTTACTAAACTTTGGATAGTCATGGAGACATTTAAAATTGGTGCTGTTTTGATGCAGAGGTGAGACAGGTTGAAAAAAAAATGAGGTCATAAAAGTGGCCGAGTTTTAGACATTGTATCACCTACTTGTGCATTCCGTGCTTTTGTTTATTTGTGGCGCCTGTGGCCTTCTACACCATAATCACTCAGTGGCCCTCGGTATTGTCATAGTCTAGAAGAAAAAGCAGGCAGTGTCATATGATGGAGCACTTGTGCTAGGCCCATAGTCATGAAGTTATGCCATCGCCATTTGTCATGTCTTTCTGTCTTCATGATCTTGCCATCGCGTAACACTATTTTATCAGGCAGTAGTAACTTTAATTATGTACATATTTTAAACTTGAAAGCCTTACTTGACTCATGCATGGCAGGGACAGGAAGCATCTGTAGTCAGCAGCAAAAAAATCTCATCATGCCTGACTGGTTGTCATAGCAACGAGGTACTGAAGTGGGGGAGAGGGTGATGGCACAAAAGATACTCCTGTAGCAAGGTATTGTCAAAGGAGGAAGAGTAGACAGGGCATTGTCAGAGAAGCAAAAAGAATACAAAGGGCATCACTCTTTCACTGGTCACGCAGTAGCATGTGCCATAGGAGGGAGGTTGGGAATCGGCACAGCCCCCCTTTCATCTTTTTTATATTTTAGAAGCAAAAAGAATACAAAGGGCATCACTGTTTCACTGGTCACGCAGTAGCATGAGCCATAGGAGGGAGGTTGGGAATCGGCACAGCCTCCCTTTCATCTTTTTTATGCTGAGGTATATAAATTGTGGAATAACCCTACTGCAAACTTTGCATTTCGCATTTCATGTTTGTGCTCAGTGCAACCTTTAATGAAATTCGTAATAGCTTTCTAGGGATTTGTCCAAAGTCAAATTGCCATCTTCAGCAAGGAATTCAACTGCTCCTCACATGAAGAACTATTGGTGCAACTAGTGGATATTGGTCTCCCATCATTCATGATTAATCGTACAAATCTGTACCTAATAAAATCTGAAAAATAAAATTTTGGCTCTAGATTATGATCTAGAATATGATCTATAGTTGGGAGCATGCATGCTAAGGCCCATTCTGTTTCTATTTAACTATATTGTTAGAACAACTGTAATGAATCTATCTGTATGTATTCAGTTATTTGAAGGTGGTTGATTTTTTTGAAGAGGTTGCAACACCCAATCATAAACTGAGCATAAACAGGAATTCTCTAAAGTTTACTGAATGGTGCAACATCTGGTCAGTGAAACTGAGATCTGATAGGACAGTATAGCTCCATGTAAAAATAAAAGAACACCTTATTGATTTTCTTCCTATATGGACAAAGCAGCTGTTAAAAGAAGTCTCTTAGTACAGAGGGGTCACTATGGGTTTTTAGCACACTTTTAAAATGGACTAATCATGGCAGAGAAATTTGTACAACAGCAGTGCAGAAGCTGGAATTTTTGTAGCACTGATGAAAATGGCACTGTGATCATACGAAGCCCTCATACTACCAAAGCTTTAATATGCATTGATTGTTTGGGACCTTTGTTATAAAAGAGATGTACAGTTCACACATGTTAGCTGTGTACGTCTGTTAGCAGTATATATAAAAATGCTACCCTCTGAATTTACAAATGTTTGGTCAGGAGTTGTGTATGAGTTATGCGTGGTTATTATACAGTTAGGTATTACATACTCCTGAAAGTTGAGATGTCTGTAGTCTTGTATGCATATTGGTCATATGCTATTCTCACTAAGTAAGTTTTCGATATATAAAATTACATAAAGAATTTATTTGGTGTTCGATAGACGGTAGAATGCCTGCACTGCACATTAGCATACTAAGAGCATTATAGCTGGTTAGGGTTTAGGTGATCTGTAGACTGTTTCATCCAGTTAGGTACTGCCATTGTGACATGCCTGTACATGAGATATCAAGGCGCTATCCTCATTGTCTGAAATGCTGCAATGTACGAGCCTCCAAAGAAATAAGGTGCTTCTGCTATTCTCCTTTTTGCAACTGATATAAATGGGCTGATAATCTGTTGCAAACACATGTAGTCTTGTGCATGACGCCTGCCATTGCTTTACTGTAGCCAAAAGCATTAAAATTTTTTTTTGTTTTTTTTTTCTTCCTAGGCTGGCTTGTACCCTCTACACCTGGCTGCCAAAAATGGCCATACAGAAATTGTCCGCTGTCTGTGCCTTGCTGGCTGCAATGTCGACCAGAAGAACAGGGTATGTCATTGTTTCAAGGTCACATCCTAAAATATTACGCTGTTGAATTGTACTTCGCTGTGATTTTTTTTAGTTGCTTTTGTTGGTCATACTGAGTGTCCTAGGTAAACATAACCACACTAGGTTTTAAAAAAGATGGTGCATCCTAACCTAGCGAAACAAACTGAGTTGTTAACAGTCGCGTGTCCTAGTCTTAAGTACTTTTTCGTTTTCCAAGCTTTTTGATTCATAAAGAATAATTACCTAACTATTTAATTATTGTTTTGTGGAAAAAAGTGCCAATGGAAAAGTTGTAGACAGCCTCGAAAAAACAGCTGACAATTGTTTGTACCAAGCCACTATTTATCCAAAGTGTTTTCTTAACTGGCATTAAACAATGGTTCAGAATAGAAAATGCTTTCACATGATAGCGGTGACACTTTGGAGCCCCAAGATGCTTCTCAGAGAACAAAATACATATGCTTTTCTATGGAATGCTGTCCTCGATGCAGCTGTGTACGTGCATGTACTTGGCGAGAGATGTGAGCAAGCAGCTGGTCATGGAACAGCATTTTTTGAAGGCCCATAAATAAAACTGTGAATCATACCTCCATGAAAACAACTTTACATTGACACATTGTTTCTCGAATCAATTAGTGAGCCTCTGCTGCACGATACCAGAAACGATATGCAGCGAGCTCGTCTGATGATCTTGGGGAGGAAGAAGGGCCAACAACCCTGGCAATGAAGACAAAGAAGGCTTTCCTTTGTCCCTGCGAAAAAGTTCTATTGGTTCCAGTTGGGATTTTTCCAACTGCAATTAAATGGAACAGTCTGGAAATATAATTAGGCTATCTATCAGACTGCTCTCACAGGTTCTTGTAGATTCGTGTTAATGCCAGTTGGCATTCCCATTGGACTTAATAAGAATTTTGTACCATCTGAATTCTATGGCAACTTTTTTCTATTGGAATCAGTTAGGTTTCAATTCCAATGCCATTTGATTCCAGCTAATTAGATTTTTAAATTCTAATGGGAGGTTCCAGCCGTGATTTCTTGTCCCTCTTTAAAATTTTATTTTGTTCAGATCTTGTATTATCTGTTCGCCCAATATAGAGGGAAAGGCCATGCTGCAATTGTCATCAAGATGAAAGATTGACTCTAGACCGTACACAACCATGTAGTTACCCTTAAATTCAGCTTGTTAACAAATAGCTATTTCAAAAAGTAAAAAGTCATCCTGCAGTTAAGTTGTGCTTCTGACAGATCTGACAGAGATTTGCCTACACCAATAAAGTTCGGTAGTAGGTCTTTTTTGTTACCTATAACTTTGGCTCACAAAAATATAATGCAGTCTAGGCCAGATGACTCTCAATAGCTCTCAGTTTGTTTCAGTCAGCTAGGGCATTTTATATTTATTTTAAAAGCTTGGTTACATTTAGCTGGTACATCTGCATAAAAAGCTTTATGCACTTTGCTCTTGTTTTTTTGGTAGCACTACTAATATATTTAGTAAAACACTCTTTTTTTTTCTAGGAAACATGAATCGGCTAAATTTTTGTTCCATTACTATATAACAAAATCGCCCATGATCTGTGCAGAAGCCAGAGGTTTTACAAATTTCGTTTTGCTTTATTGGTCCTTTGCCAACTTTGGGGTTACACAGCATGTGCTTCTCTGTCACTTTCCAATTGTGGCATTTGCAAAAATGCTTATTGAACATGTCTTACACTATTCAGGCTGGATTCCCTGCAGAAATCACTGCCCTTGCCCAAGGCCACAGTGCCATAGGTGATCTGCTGAATCGCCTCAGAAATGTAAGATATAATTGCTGCCTCTCATGTCATTGCACTGCAAATTTTTCTCATAATCCTGATTGATGCGTTTCCTGTATTCGTTGCATTGCTGTCTCTGACTTATAGGAACAACTTAAAGAGGAGTACATAGCCCAGATGATACCGGGGACTCAGCCACTCTCTCGAATAAAACTCAAAGTTCTGGGCCACAGTGGTGTGGGAAAGACAACGCTTCTGGAGTCTCTAAAGTGTGGATATTTCAGCAGTTGGTTTCGGCGCTCCAAGACATCTCCCACATCGCCAAAGCCGAGGCCAAGTATGCACCACTTATACTTTGGTCTGGGCTAGTTGATCCACATTTAAAATTAAATGGCTTTAGTGCAAAGATGAAGGCATGGTATGCACATTGCTATGTGTTTTGCTGATTGTCCTAAAGCGTGTGGCTTGTCAGTGTGGGAGTAGGGTTAACATTTTACTGCTTTTTGTTTTAGAGATGCTCTTCAATTCACGGCAAACTTAGGTGATTATCACCTGTGCTCATTCAGCTCACCGACAAGTCTTGGTTTTTCTGGTGACCAGTTATCATGACCACTTTTCTTCTTTTTACTATATACTATGTACATCTAAACAAATAAAGTTTTGTCATTTGCCTTCAGTCATGCAAAGTGTTGCTTCTTTGTGCAGCGTCAGGGCCTCACAGCAGTCGATCAAGCACGCCTGCAATGGATGAGTTCACGATTGACACGGACAGCGAGAACAACATCCGGACTGCAGACCTCAACGACATGGCCGAACTGAATGACTACAAGAAGTCCACTACTCCTCCCGCCCTCCTTATCTCCAGCTGTGCTGATGTGATGGGTCCTTCACAGCCACTGTTTCCTGATACCACAAATGTCAACTACACACATGGCATCGACGTGCAGCAGGTTCGTTCGTGGTGTGGAAGAATTTACAAAAATTATTCCATGACATCTAACATATAAATGTTTGTATGGTAAACCTCTCGCTTAAAACAACATTGAGGTTGTTCAAAAATAAATATGAGTGTGCGTGCTCCTTTTATCAACAGCAAAGCTAGAGGCACCTTTGGGTTGTGAGATTATTCAAGATGTTTCAAAGTGAATTGAGTATTTTTTATTCTGTTTGTATTAAATTAAGAAATTTGATGCTTAGTTTTTATATACTGCATTGAAATGAGTATTTTGCCAGATCTTTTCAGGACCTTAGACCATGTCATTTTTCTTATTGGTTACGGGGGCTTAAACTGTAGATGTTTTTAAAAGTAGCTGCTTTAAAATAGAATATGAAAAATTCTGAATAGGAGCCCTTAAATGTATTATTCAATTAAAATTGTCATCACTTTGTCAAACAGGCATATCGTTGATGTTTTCATTCTGCTGTTTTCATCATGACAGCCTCATGATTTTAGTTTGTTGATTCCTTGCCTGAAAAGCACTTTGTTGTAGAACCGTTTACTTAGTCCAGCAATATGTTATCCACCATTATTGTCATTATTCTCATCATTATCATACATCCATTGCAAGACAATGGCCTCCACTAATGATCATCACTTACACCTGCCTTGCACCTACATTTTCCACTGGCCTTATCCCAGCACTTCCAGATCTCATCTCTCCACCTGACTTATGAACCTATCTGGCTAATTTCTTTAAGTCAAGTCTGCTATTAGACAATGTTGGTTATCATTTTACTGCATCGCATGTCCTGCTCAGGTCCATTTTTTGCATATGATGCTTGCTGTGATATCAGCATGTGTATTTTTCAAGCAAACATTTTCTTGTCATTTTTGCTGAGAACAGCATACTGAACTATGAAACAATGACAGTTTCCTGCTGGATGTGAAAGCGCTGTAGAACTTACTGTTCTCTGCCTGTGCAGGTGACAGTGTCTGGAGTGGGTGACTTGAGCATATGGGAGTTCTCGGGCCACGAGCCGTACCTCATGCTGTACGATCATTTTGTGGGCAATGCCCACTGCCTTCATATGGTCGTGTTCAGTCTTGCCGATCCTGTGCAGATGCAGATTAGGCAGGTCTGCTTTTGGCTGGCGTACCTGCAGGCGAGGGCACCTCCCGTGGAACCCCTGGGTAAGAGGGACTTTTCCTTTATCTGGTGAGATCCCTTTGTGTGATCACCTGTTCAGGAGGGTATGGCTTCATTGTCATCGCCTGCCCATGCACTATGTTTGCTCTTCAATGCAGCCATGCTACTTGCATTGTTTCCTAACGTACCCCACTCTCTTCTCTTAAGAGGAAGAGAGGGTTAGCAGACAATCAAACTTAAACCCAGGTGTGGAAATAATTGTAGGCAGCACATCATACAATTAAGTTTGTTGGTCTTTGACCTGTAGCTTTGCTTTATGCATTACATCTTTGGCACACGTCTTTTTTTTGCAAAAGAGTGCCATTTATTCTTCTTTCTAACCTTTTGGCAGTTTACATGCTGCTGAGTATGCAGTGATAGATCTTCAGCATACCGACATGCAGTATGTGTATAATATTAATTAGCCTGCAGGTGCTCAAATTAACCTTCTTTTTATGTGTTACTTGACGAGCAGAAATCCACACTGCAAGTAGAAATGGCAATGTGTTTTGACTTTGCACTTCATTTAATGTGTGCATACATTTTTTGCTTCTTTTAGTAGTATCAATGTCACTGCACATAAATGTGACAAAAAGTTTGTTTTACTACTGTTCACCTACCCTAGGTCTTGACAGTTGTGAAATAAAAAGAAAAAAAAAAGTTTCTATGTATATTGACGCTGCCTGTGCCATTGTAAATAAGGCCTTCCAGTAGTGCTCTATCGTCATCATTGGTTTTGAGGTTTGAGAAAGTTTTTTCACATAGCATTTTCTGTTCGTTAGTGTAGTACTTGCTCTCTGCCTCAGCTTTGTATGCCTGCATTAAGCAGAGTGCATACATATGTTTACTCTAACATTGTGTGCTGGTGTGTGCAGCTCAATTTAGCATGCACTGGCGTGTTTATATGGCAGCCCTGGATCTTTCAAATTGGCACACCAAGTCAAACCCTCATTCTCAACTTTCAAGATATATCTGTCCTTAATGTTAAGTGGTGCAGCACTATACGGTTAAACAACAATTAAACCCTGTGGCTCAAAGACTTTCAGGCGAGGGTGTACTCATACCTTCGCCCCTTTATTTAACAGATTTTTTTTTTCTCGTAGTAATTTTTTCAGTTGCTTTTATTGCTGCAAGAAATATGAGAACACTGCGCTCCTTAATGAATTTCTTCCGTCTACTCACCTGCAGGAATGGGAGGTAAAAGCGCCACCCCGCTTAGAGTGGCTTTGGTGGCCACACATGCTGATGTCTGCGCAAGCAATACCTACAGGAACCAGAATTGCGATGCACAGCAGCAGCAGAACAATGCAGAAGCGGAAGCTAGAATAATCCTGGCAGCCGCCAAGGAGCGCTTTCAGCACGTGTTCGACCTGCACGAGACCGTGTTCGTCATGGATGCCCATGTCGTTGGGTCACAGAGCATGAAGTCACTCAAGCAGTACCTGTCTAACAACAGAGCAAAGATCATTCAGGTGAATGATTGTCTCTTAATTAAAATATGGCAACTATGTAATGGGAGAGGCCTTTGCCTTGCAGTGGGTATAGTCCGGCTGATGATGATTGTGATGATGACATTGGTATTTGTAGCTGTCTTTGATCTATCCGAAAATAATAAAAAGCATGATGTGTATTTCGGTTGCTATATGGTTGCTTAAAAAATATTTGGCAAAATAGTTTTTTGAACACTATGTAAAAAGAGCACAACACGCAAGATGAGAAAGGTCATAACTTACCAATTTGCCTAAGCCTCCATCCAAACGTTAATTGTTAAATATACATCTTGTGACTTACTCCAAGCACATATTGTGGGTTAGCATGCATGATTCTTTAATAGTTTTGCAGCCCAGACTTTTTCATCACACTAGTTCTGTAGCCAATTAGCAGTCAGTATTATATGGAATGTGATATAAGCACTTATCATGCCATTTTTAGGGTTGTTAACCTCACTGATAACTGTGATAAGGAGCACTTATAGCTTAACTGTCAACCAGAGACTTGGCACATTCTATGTCCTAATGTGCTAACTGAGGTCTGTTGCTGCAGCCCTCTGAACAAGCTGAGAAGTGATGCTTCTCCACCTGTGCAACAGTTTCTAAAATCAGCAATAGTGTAAAAGGCAGTTCCCTGTTTATCTGCAACATTTCAGTAGCAAATTCAGCCACATAATATAGCTGAAAACTGAATAATGTGGTGAAGTACATTATCTAATTTGAGAGAAGTGTTGGTCAGTGCATGGATTTGAATATTTAGGGGAAGAAAATTAAGAAGTAAGCATCCGAGTCTGAATAGTTTGTGTTCATGTATAACAGTATAATGTAAATTAATGCAGGGAAAAGAAAGCATAATTTGTTTCTTTCAAACGTAGTGAAAAAAAAAAAAAGAGACAAGGACAGCACAGAACTTGATTGGACAGGTGCGAACTTTCAACTTTGCTTTGTTTCCCGAGCACCTGCTTTTGTTTTTCCTTCCCACATAGTGTATATCTTAGTTGTCCGTTTTATTCAATGTGCTTGCTATACAAACTCAATGCGGTTGCTTGGTTCTCATATAATCTTCATTGTCATTTCTCTAGAAATAAAGTTGAAAGTTTACGCTTGTCGCATTGAGTTTTCTGTCACCCTTTTTTCCTTTTTTCCTAGCAGCAGCTTGTTTACTGATGTTTCCAAATAACTGCAAAGATAGCAACTCATGACCAAATTTTGGCACCATTAACCCTTTATAGATAAGCATGTTCACATGCATAAGAATGCTAGAATGTCACTCAGGATGGCTCTAGAAACAGAATGACACCAATTTCAAGCTGTTTTCTTCGCTGCTTTTATAGAAAAAGAAAAGGGGTTAAAATATGATACCATCAACCTCATAAAAAGGCCTCGGGCGTGATGTGCAACCTCAGACTTTTTTCCTGCATTAAGAACTTACCTATGTCAGAATTGAAAATTGCTTCAAGAAATATTATGAGGCAGGTGACTTATTGAAAAGATTGAAAAGATTAACAATGTTTAAAATAATTTTTTCATGCCAAAATGGCCTGTGTCGAAATGTACACCCGCAATTGTAAACGTGCACAGAACTCCAAGCAAGCCTATCTGCAACAGATCAAAATGTACTGAATGGTTTGTTTGATTGTTTGGTAGCACTCAACATGAAAAAATGTGGTGCAGAGGTTTAACATTGTCCTTTTGCCTGCACTTAAAGCTAGCAGGACAAATGTGTCCAGCTGCCATATAAAGAATCAATGGAACATACCACAACCTAGTTCATACATATTCTTTACTCGCTGTTCACACCATGTGCAAATATATGCACCAGTAGAATAGCTTGAAGGTGAATTCAATTTTTTCTTTCCTTTAGAGCCTTCCAAAAAGCACTGGGTTTCTGGAATCAATGGTTGGGCACCTTCCAAACTGGAGGAAATCATCGCCGTCATTCCCGGTGCTCACATGGCGGCAATTCATGGACATGGTGCATATACAAGTGAATCCTTTGGCTGGTGAAGAACACATGCGTGAGCTGATCCACCAACTGCAGCTCATGGGAGAGGTGAGCTTTTACATCGTTACAATTGTAAACATAAGGTATGATGTTACCATACTCCTTGGTGGTATGTAAACTCTTCTGAAAAGCATCTTGAAACGTTAGTTATGTTTCATCACTGTTCACAAACTAGGGAAGCAGTAAAGCTCCTTGTAATTGTGCTTATAAGGCTTGAACCATCTGTGCTCCTTACTGCAGCATGGATATCAAAGCTTTCCTAAATGTATGAATTGTGAATCTGGAAATAGCAGCACTGCCGTTCACATCCTGAAAGCACACGCAGTCCTTGTAGTTTTCTCATTCATTACCAGAATGATTTCAGTATCTACATATGACCAAACTTACATCAGAGTTAAGGTACAAGGGTGAGTAAAAAGGTATCTGCACATTTCATTCTAAAAATGATTTACACAAGGATAGATAACGACATGTATATCAATTTTGTACATATATCTCCTTGAATTTTAATCCTATTAATCCTTGAACTCATCCTATCAAGTCACAAGCTTAAGTATTCCTTATAAGAGGAAGTTTTTCGTTTAGTCTGAAAAAATTTTGTACCGTTTCCTGGCAGTATTGTGCCTGTAATGCACCGGCATTATGCAGTCTGTGCATGTATCAAGTTGTTATGCCTGTGGTTCAGAGTGTGCAATTTGGTCTCAATCTCAACTACCTTCCAGCTATTTCTGCATAAACATGTCTGCACTGCTAGAAGTTTGCATCAAGCAAAAACAATAAGCAGAGATTCCATTTTCTTGCTGGTGTGAAAAGAGTTGAAATTCATCAAATGTTTTTCACAATGCTACTTCATCATAAATGTTTTTTTTTCTGGTTTGCTCAAGGGTGTTTTGCTAGGTTGTTTTCCACAAACCTTCAACTATGGAAAACAATACAAAAACCTTCTTCTTAAAATGAATATGTGAGCTCATAGGCTAATGGGCTTAATGCATTGAAAATGGGAGTTAGCAAAAAAATGCATAATTTCATCGCCCTCATTTCATGCATCCTTGAATAGGTATATTTTGCTTGGTTGTGACTGCATGAATCACACAGTGCATCAATTAATCTTGACCACTTTGCTTTGGATAGAAATAGAATTTTTCAACAGAGCCGCCTTCCTTTTACTTTTGACAACACCAGTACGTATTGTACGCCTACTTTTATGTAATATAAATCGTAGAACGAAAAGTATGGGTGATATTTTTTCTTGCCTCTGTACCCATGTCTTCAGAATCTGTTCTGCCTTTCCTGTGTTGAGCTACAGTATGAATTTATTGTACCACTATTTTGGGTGCAGTATCTTGTCTCCTATGTTATGCTGGACTTCTCTGTCTCAACATGCTTTATTTGTACATGCATGTTTTTAGTTGTTCTTTCATAAAGAATTTGCTATACACACTTGTGTGATGAATTGTGCCAACACTATAAAAGCATTAACCGTGCATTTGCAAAAGAGCTTCTGGTATCTCATTTTCCTGCGAGTCATGTAGAACCCCTCTATAGTAAAATCACTTGGACCAGCAGAGATCTACCTCTTATATCGGTGCCTTTAATATATCAGTTAATGGTGATGGCACGGCCCTGAAAGCAATGCCTGGTATTATTTATTCGCTATTTGCTAATCACATCTTTTTGGTTTACAAAAGAAGCACTTAGACATACAGAGATGATTCCAACAAATGCTAACAGAGTGGGAAAAAATGTTGCTGGGGGCAACAGAGGGTCAGAGGGGTGGATGAGGTTAGATAAGGTCAATTAGAGATCCTTTGTCCTGCAGTGGATGTAGTTAGAATGATGACAATTATGATGACAACAGTGGCGATGATTTTCCGTGCCAGATCAGGGTGTAGCCTTCATATATATAAGTTTTTATCAGCTGGGCCATTAGTCACACGCTGCTGCACATTCCTCAATTGCAGGTGCTGTACACAAAATCTGAGACAGAGGACATGGTGGTTCTGAACCCCAAGTGGCTCTGCAGTTCCGTCATTGGTGAGCTGCTCTCCCAAGAGCACATTGAAAAGGCACGTGTGACAGGCTGCTACACAGTGGAAGACTTCCAGTTTGCTTTCCCCGACACTGATGCCATAGACCTTTTGCAGGTGTGTTACAGAGCTCGTTGGTTTCTCTTGTTTGTCCTTTTTTGAAAACATTTGCTAAGTGGGTCCTAAAAGAAAAGTCTTGTGCAGCCAACAGCTAGTAACGGAGCTAATTAAAAAGTGCACAAATGCATGGCAACAGACAACAGAAGTTGAAGTTGTAAAGAATAAGAAGCGTTCTGAAAAGGATCTGAGATATATTACTTCAACACTCATTATTAAGAAAGAATAAGATAAGATAAACACATTGCATTCTTTTTGTGCACTTCCTCTACCTTGTGCCTCATGGTTTCCAATTGCTGATGTATTGCTCTAGTGCTGGAATATTTTGTCAGAGTCGGTCCATCTAGTGTTTTCAACTAAATCTGCCAGAGTTATAATTTCTGCTTGAAGAAGCAGAAGATAGACACAAAATGAAATTGTGAAGGTATAAACTGAGAAGCAAAAGTAATAAATTGACTCCATTGGTCCAGTAGAAATAACAAAAACCAATGGAGGGACCTGTAAGAAGCTTCAGGCCTCAGGGCCTGGCCACTCTACTGTGGTCTCCATTTTCCAGAGGAAACCAGATTGGCTGGTCAAATTCAAACCAGAGGCCGTAACCCAGACTGTAAAGCAGAGTATTCTTTCCCTCAGCTACAAATTCATGTAGTTGTTCATAGTTCACTGCATCTGTATCTGCTTGGTCAGCGGCAGTAGCAGTCATGCGTGGTGCCATCATTCTTTTAATTAATCATTTCATAAACCAGGTAGCCCTAATTAAGTACAAAATGTCCTGTGAGGGTAACCATTCAGCCATAACTTTTCGTTTTTAGTTGAAACTAACTGTTTCTCTCCTTTTAAAGACATAATTTTGTAGCGAGAGCTACATTGGCCACAGTCTCGCCATTTCGCCGTGCCTGTATGAAGAGTGAAGAAGAAAAAGAAGAAGAGTAGGAAGAAGAAAGGGAAAGGAAAAAAATAAGAAGTAAAAGAAAGAAAAGAAGAGGAAGAAAAAGAACAGGAAGAAGAAGGAGAAGAAGAAAAGAAGTAAAAGAACAAGAAGGAGAAGAGGAAGAAAAAGAAGAGAACGACAGATAACGCAGTAGTTGATAGAGGCAAACGACAACAGTGAGTTGCTAGGATAGAAGGTTTTTTTGAACATTGTGATGGCGGTGTGCCTCGGAGTTCGACAAAGAGACGATGTCATACCACTAGAAGTCTTCTACACCCGAATGAAATTTGTCAACAGCGAGAGGCGAGGGGTGCGCATACGTGAAGTGATTCCCCTATGGCATAAATAAAGCTGAAACCATAGAGTAAAATTGATATTGGAGAGTAAAGTTGGTGACTGCCCACATTATACAATGGTAACGTCGGTACTAAAGAATGAATTTTCAGCACAGTACCCTGCTGCTGCAAAAACATGACATTTCTGACGCCTCCATCTTTTTTTGAATCATGTTATGTGGCTATACTGCGGCATCAATCTTTTTGAATTGGTAATGCTTGTGTTTCTGGTGTAGTAATGGTGCATGCTTGCTGATGCTATCCAGGTGCTGGAGAATCTCAAGATGTGCACCAAGTGCGACAATGATGGGGATGTAGAGTACGAATTCCCATGCTTCAATCTGTTCGAGACGCTGGATGGCCTCTGGGACTCTTCAGATCCCAACTACACCCAGGGCGTTTACTGTGGGGTCCATGTCCTGCCTTTTGATGACTTCCCACACATCCTAGCCATAATCTTCTCCAGAATGCAGGTAACAGCAACCATTTGTCATTTTTTTAGTCATGTACTGAGCTGCTAGATGACAACAGAATTAGTTGAGTGCACAGGAGGAGGATGGTGCTGTAGTGAACTCGTGTATCAGCTAATTTCATGTTTCAGGCCATTGGGTTTTGACCTCTAAATAAATTCCCGCATAATAAATAATTCTTCATAACTGCATTAATTCGAAGTCACTTGAATTATTCAAATTGACACTTTGGTTCTGTTGGCATCACCTGTATTAAAAGAAAGGGGGCCATGCAGTGATTTTACATGGCAAGACATGCATAGCAGGGTACGAATATTATGGGGGACACTTAAGCTCTGCCTTTAAGGACATGACAGGATAGCATAGGCTACCAGGCCACATATAATGCCCCACTAACTAGGCCATATGAATGTGCCTGTGTGGCCTAGGGGTAACGTGAATGCAAGGCAACCCGAGTTGGCAGCTCCTGCCAAATGTATTGGCAGGCACTATGTCCAGTTAGTGCTCGGCTATGTCATCTGCCAGCTACCACCTGCTAGCACCATGCTAATAACTTTTCGCTCACAATGCCAACGCTGGCAAACAGCAGACGGCCGCCAGCGCCGGGTTTTCAGTGAACGAGGCTTTAAATGCTGCTGCATTAACAATGCTCCCCTTGGAGTTCAAATTATCAAGAACCAACTCCATGTGAGTAAGAACATATGTAACTAGTTAGCATTTACATATAAGAAGAGCATGAAAAGACAAGCACTAAATGACATCGGTATGCTTGCAAGAAGGAAAGAAATGAGTCTCAGTAAAAAAATGTAGAAATCATGAAGGGAACAGTAGCTTGACTTGCACCTGATACAGCCACCTGCCAAAACCGAACACATCTGTACCCTCCTGTGTCTTAAAAGGCCAGGAGCAAATTGGACTTGGTCTATATTATTTTAGTACGAGGGACAAAAAGACTACTTTCACTTAAACTAGAGCTTCCGCAAAGATAAAATGGGCCAGAAAATGAGGTGCATGTATCGCTGAAGCAAACTGGAATGATGTCAATGCTTCTTTTTGTGTGTGGACCTTGGATGCTAGACTACACCACCAGTCTCATCCAGCCAGTAGTCGTGGGCTTTGTAATTCTCTGGACATCATTGTAACGTAACAGTAGCATCGCCACCAATGTCATAAGTTCGAATAGAGTGCCAGGAAGAAGTGTCACACAAAGAATTGATGCATGATACTTCTTGATGCATGATCATTTGCATGACCGAGGCCTTATGAGAAAAGCCTTTTTCTATTTTTCAAAATATGTTTTCTACTTTCTTTTCTTGTGCAGTCCATGTATGTTAAAGACAAATTATACTGCATGTTCCTGCAAGTCTGATCTTTACCCGCTACACGGGCAGGGTTAACTGTGGTTAGCGCAACCGCGGTTATGCGAATAAATGACATCTGTATGTGATGTTTTGACTCAGTGCTAATCAATTTTGGAGCTAGCTGCCTGTTGGCTTTTGATGATTGATTGATTTTGGTTCACAGGAAGGGAAAGGCGCAGTATCTGTCACACTTGCTCTGTGGACACCTGAACCGCACCAATTGGCTTTTGTGCTATGCCTTAAATTTGGATAATTTCCAGAATGCAAACATTATCCACTTATTCGTGCCCTCCCCATGTTTTCCAAGGTCAGAAATTTCATGTTTTTTCTTGATCCTTTGAAATACTAATTTGAAATCTAAATCATTTTTTGTAGTCTCCGTTTTATCTCTAAAATGCACAAATGCCAGTTTTGCCAATGATGTCAACATACCGTGATGCCTGAAAAGCTTTGGCATTTAGCTGCCGGGCATAGGACTGTGAGGATCGACTCCTGAGCATGAAACCACATTTTGATGAAGGCGTAATGCTAAAATGCCTGTGTGCTGTGCAGTGTCACTGCACATAAAGAGCCACAAGTTTTCGAAAATTTTTTTCAGAGCCATGCACCTACATAAGTTCTTTCTTTTTCTTTTCGCCATTTGCATCGTCCCTGTGCCATGGCGCAGTTCCTTCACAGCCATACATAACATTGTGACAGGATCACGACATCAGTTTCAGTTTTACGGTTACTCACTATTTGTAGTGATGCACAATGTATTGCAGAAAGGGAACTCCAAGAAGCATTCCACGATTATTAAGCCAAGGTGTGGATAGTTTGCCTTTTTATGCCCACAGGAACATTTGTTGCATGCCTGCAGGTTCAGCTTCGGCGGGCGTCCATGGAGCATGCAGATTCTGATAGTACAGACTCTGAGAGTAATCTATACCAGTGGCAGCGAGGCAGCAAGTTCTGCAGTGGAGCGCTGGAGGGAATGCTCACCCTGGTGGACAATGACAGTGCTCTAGAAGTGAAAGTACGGGGCCCACGAGGCTCGTCTTCGAGCTGGTGAGTGATCCTATTAGCCACTGAGCGGCACTTATATGGTACGTATGGCGCTGTACAAATGAAAAATTAGTGCATGTGTGCTATCATGCATGAAAAAAAATGCATGTGAAGGTTTTTATATCTGGTGGTGATCAGGAAGAAATCAGTATAGTGTAAACATTTTTTTACTGGACTGATAATTGGTGATCAGAAAGTGTTAAAGCAGCATGCCACTGATGGGGTCTGAACTGACGACCACCTCATGTTGCACGCAGTGCTGTACCGAGTTTGACTGTTTACTGTCGGGAGTATTTATGTCGCGTGTATCCTAATCACGAGAGTGCTCACTACTACCACTCTCATAACAAGCCCTTCCATTTCTTCATTGTCTGCTATATGCATGTACATATATATTTATTTGTTTATTTGAAATAAGTAGTGATTGCAAACTTGAGTAACGAAAGGCTATGCAGTATTTCAGTGTTCATCTGCCAGTGAACATAAAATGTACAAGTCCATTCTTTTTAACAAATATTTTAATAGCTATCACTCATTAGCATAAGTTAACTAATCATATTAGTTAGGATGAAGTAATGTGTTAAAGTGAATTAACCAGTGTTACGTTGAATTGCAGAAGCATACTGCTGAAAAACAAACTATGTAGGGTTCTCTTAAATAATCACCAAGTCTGCATTTAATTTACAACATTAACTAAATAGTTATAGTAATTCCAGTTGAGTATATTCAACACACTCAACTTTTTGCAAAGGCACAACAAAAGTGCTTAGTTGAGCAATAAAATTTTCTTCTGCTCTTACTTGTTTGCCTCTTGAAGGTCAAATCAACTATTATAGTAAGCTGCTACAAAAAGCATTCCGTGCTTAAAACATGCTCTTGATATGCCATCCCACAATTCCTCAGCTTCTACTTCTTGGAGGACCTGCTGATGGTTGTCGATGACGTGCTGGGCGAGATCTGCCCAGGCGCACAGTTCGAGCGGCATCTGCTCAGTGCCGCTGACCTGCGGCATCACGCGCCGTCTCCAGCACGGTACCCGGCGCGACTGGTCATGCGAGCCATGCTCAATGACGGAGGCCTGCACGCCCAGGTGCTACACCCGCAGACTGGCATGCCGGAGTCTGCGTGCGACCTGCTCTGTTGCCGAGACGTAGCCTCGGTCGCCTCACTTGTCTGCGGGCCTGACACACACGCGTCTCAGCTGTCACTGCTCACGCGCCAAAGGCTGGGTGCCGCACTGGACCCACCCGAAAAGCTCGGCCGCGACTGGTGCCTCCTCGCTGTGCAGCTCGGAATGACCGAGCGGCTCCCCGAGCTGGATCCCGAGTCGAAGGAGTCCGGTGTTCTGGCTACCTCGGGCAAGAGTCCGATCGCCAGGGTGCTCGGGGAGTGGACTCTAGTGATGGACAGCACGATAGGGCACCTTGCACGGGCACTGGATGAACTAGGCAGAGGGGACGCGGCGGACATAGTGCTGGGCACATCGCCTCTTGTCAAGGTGGCCGTCACGGCGCCGGCGTCTCCCGTGTCTCCAGTGTCAAGTCGGCACGATGACGCGAGAGTAGCGGCCGCTGTTTCCGCGGCATCGAGTTCGAACATTTCGCGCTAGTGCCTGTTTTAATTGAGGTACGTGTTGTTCTGTGTATAAGTCACTCTTGCTTAGAAAATATTTGTTTATATTATGACTACAAGTTGGACATTAGTTAGTGTGGAGGATACTGAAATACCTTTTGCAAAGAGAACAAATCAAAAGCAGGAAGGGCAGAGGAATGCTTTTCATCTGCTCACTAGAAGTAATTGCTGGTAGGTGTACCAACAGGTGCTGTATTCTCTCTTGGAATGGTGTACGGAACAAAACCCCGCAATGTGGAGTGCTGTGATTTGCGTAACCGACCTGGCAATTAACTGCTTTTTATATAGCTTTTTTTAGACACCGCTACATGACTGTTTTTTACACTTGCTCAATATCTGTGGCAGTGACTGATTGCACATAATCTAGATAAGTGTGTGAATTTACTGTCATCATATTTCAGCGCTTTATTCAATCGTACTTTCATAGATAAGTAGCTTTTATCACTCAATAAAGTCAAGAGTGTTGGCATATAGTGGAGAGGCTCAGCAATTAGACTAGAATTGTCTTAACAACTTATTACTTGCCTGTTGCAATTAAAGGATTATAAAGTACACCAAAAATAATAAATCAGTGTACTTTGAGCTTCCTTCCCACTTTTACATAATATGCCAGTCATTGTAGCTGCCTTATGTTACAGTATGTGTGCACGTGTGTATATAAATGTAGTGTGTGTAATGAATGAAGTTAATGTTTTGTTTTGAACCATGGTCAGCTGACTAACACTGCTAATAAAATACAATACCTCTGAGACATAGTGTGTTGAATGATGCCATCTAAACCTGAAAATTATTTGAATTGTTAGGAGGTTGTCTACACATTTCTTTTCTGGTGTGTAACATAGGTGGATAGCACATAGTAGGTTGGTTGTGCATTGTGATGTGTAAGCAGCTGATCTGAAGTGCAGTAACACTTCGTAAGCATAGGGGCTGACTTCTTCATAGGTCCAGCTGATATTCTCGATGCAGTGTGATGCAGTTCGTTGACAGTGCAAGTGCAGGTCCATTTGCTGGCAATGCTAAAAAAAAGCATATTCCGCTGATGTTTATTGATCTACTTCTGGCACCGTATATTTTATTTTGCACATTCAGGGTGCAGCAGCTACTTAAATTGTTTTGTAGGAAATATTTAGTGCACTCCACGTGCAGCTTGTCAGTGTGGGATATTTGCAGGTATGTATGATGAAATATGAATATAACTGATGCACAAGTGGCAACCTATGCTATGTGTTTATTCCAGTTCTTATTGCCTCTTCACTTATTCTGACCAAACTAATGAAGTCGTAAAGTTAAAAAGGAAGTTACAGCCAAATCACATATGACTTGCATTTTATACATGTGTGCTCTCCATATTTTCGAATGTGTGCAATTTGCAAAGGATGACAGATTGCTAGCACAATCTGCATAAGCCTTCTTTAGCAGTGGCAGTGTTCAAGACCCTGCCACTTCAGGTGGACACTGTTTAATTGTTGAGAAATTTGGTTTGTGTCTGGACTGTTCAGTTATTTCTCGTCTTCAGTACAGTGTGATGTGTTGATAGCACTACCAATCTCAATACCTCTAATATTTGTTCATTACTTGCATGCTATGCCTTGTCGTAAATATTAGTTCTCAAGAATTTTGTTAAGGGTAGCTATAATCAGTGTGCTACTTTTTTTAAAGCGATTAATCAGACATGAGCATAAAATCATTATACTACAAACGACATATCATAAACATGTTTAATTTTTTATTGTAATGCTTTTTATAAAAGAACTACAGTAAAAACTCGTTAAAATAACCTTGAACGGACCATGGAAAATGAATTATTCAAAAGTTCTGATTATCGAATGACCCTAAGAAGTGGCAGAAAAATGCTTGCATCACAGCAATTTTATTTAATGAATGCCTTATGGTTGTCTGCAAATTTGAATTGAGAAACAGTTGACAACAGCAATATTTCGTGGTTTCGTCAAACGCTTTGCTTTGTGCACACTGTCAGGAATGTTGAAGAATTGCTTCAAAATCGTAAGTTGCTCCGCAGCCATTTTCGCAGTGTGACACACTAGCAGAGGCGCATGTTCACAAATGGCCCCATTGCGTTTTGAATATGTTTCACCACACTCTTCATCCCATCCTGTTCTGAGTCATTGCACTGACTCTGCGATGAAGCATCCTCAAAACGCGATGGTTCAGTGCACTCGAAATAGGCATTAGAATGGCATGATGCCATCCAAAACTAAAACTAAAGGACAAGTGATATGCAATGCAGTGTTCAAAATGGCACTTCAAAATGGTGCAACCAGACAACATGCGTGCCCGATGGCAGCAGTGAGATGGCGTGAATTTAATAAATGCAAATGCAAAACAAACCATGTTGCAATTTGGATCGTTATCATGCCTGAACATACCCCGCCCCCTTAGAAATCCGGTGTGAGCCTGCCTATTGCTCGCATTAACAAGAGAGAGTCTGACTGATGCCATTACCATCTTATGGGCATTCGATCAGGACTGCGCTTCTGACAGGAATTATTCGAATTTCCGAATTTACAGAGGTTGAAATAATGAGATTTTACTGTATTGAAATTGCTTCTGTATCTGTTATCCCTAATGAAAAAAGTTCTGTGTCCTTTTGTATTGCAATCCATGATTTAGTGAAATGGTTGCATGGAAATGTGCGAGTGTTGTGACCTTGGACAAGTCGAATTTTTGTGAAAGCGCCATATTTGCAATCTCTTTAGCATTTATCAATATACTGCAATGAAGTTTCTGAAATGTGCCAAGTAGGTCAGTCTTCTTTTTTTACTCTAATGACATGTTGCAGGTGTACTGCACGTTTGCAATTTTTCGTGTTGCTCTAGCTAACACTTCTGATGCCTTTTAGTAGTAACTACGTTAAAGTGCATTGGTACTCGGCTCTTGCTGAAGTAATGGCATTCATGTACCTTTGAGGTTAAAACATTGACTAATTCTTTTCACCTATGGAGTGGTTGCCATTATTGACCAGGCAAGACAAGATGTTTCAGTTACCTTGATGTTCAGATGACGGTGCTAAAGAATAAGACCATTACTGACTCAGACGATTAGTTCAGTTGGTGCTCTGCCTACAGGAACAGTGCAATGAGTTTTGAATAGAGTCGCTTCGTGTCTAACCTGGAGTTACTCATGTTTCGTTGAATTTTGTTGCCGCTTTTTTTTGCTTGTGACAATAAACCTGCCATTCCAGAAACAATGATTGCAGTCTGAATAAATAAAAAGACACATATGTTGCCCTCCTTAAGGTGCATTCACACCAGTGAGTTCATTGGTTGGTTTCGTTTGTGGGGTTTTAAAGTGACTCAGGGTATGAGAGACGCCGTAGTGGAGGGCTCCGGAAATTTCGACCACCTGGGGCTTTTTAATGTGCGCTGACATCACACAGCACATGGATGCCTTGCTTTTTGCCTGCATCGAAAAGTGGCTGGCGCGGTTGCTCCTGCATCGTTGGGCTCAGCATTCGAGCGCCCTAACCACTGCACCACCACGACAGGGCTAGAGTTCATAGGTTGCTCAGCTTGTCTATGGTAATTACAGACAGTGTGCAAGGAAGGAGGCATGTGGTTTGCGGATACTGTCACTATTAAACCTAAAGGGAATATTCATCAGTAGCTGTAATAGCAGCTAGAGAGCCTACATACTGTACAAACCTGCGTCACATTTCATCCTCTGATTGTAGTCTGTTTGCCCAGATCAAGAATAGTGTAGGCTCAAGATATGGTCACTCTGTCTAAATTCCAGGGGTGTGTGAATATTCAAGAATTTCATATAGCAAATTGAATACTTTTCAATACAATTATTCGAAAAAATCAGTATATGTTCAAAATTAGCTGAAATGAATTGAATATGTTTGCATGTTTTTGAATATTTTTGAATAGTTGGTGCGGTTTTGAGTAAGGCTCGCCATGTTTTTTTTTTGTTGAAAACTTTCAAAATGGTCTTCACCATTTTGAAACCTGGAAACCTTTTGGAACCTATTGGAAATTTTCAACTAAAGTCATAGGAACCAACTGAGTGTTGAACTGTGTTTTTAACCCGTGCACCAATTGCAGCCAATGGTGAGACCCGTTATGGACAATACAACCAATGGGACTTACAAATTAGACCCAATGAATCACTGCCTGTTAGTAAGTGGCACATACCAATTAAGGCAAAAGGAAACTGCCAATTAACATTTTTACTAAGGAATGAAAACAGTTCACTATACATGAATGCACTGATAGCATAAGCTCAACAGGTTACCCAGTGAATACTCTGCTGCTAATTTATATACCCAATTTATTAGATCCTCATGCTGGGACCGGTGAGGCTTGACCATTAACTGCAGTGATAGTGCAGATGATGAATACCATATATATCAGGTTAAGGTACTTATAGCTCATATTATAGTCTACATACTGGCTCAAAAACTAGCGTCCAATATATTGGACAAAATGCTCATAACCCCATCTTGGGATGATATACACATCAATTTGCATGGCTTGTAGATGGTCTCTGCCTCCATTTTGTCACGCCTCCTCTCACAGTATAAATTTAGTGTTTTGCCATAGAGACTGGCTTTAATTTTCTTCGTAACCTTTATCTTTTCCTCCTGTTATGTGCAACTTAGCCCATTGAAATGATGAATGTGTGTCAAATAAGATATTCCAGTAAAAAATAAATAAACACTACTGGTTGGTTGGAATTCAATGGATTTCAAGCGGGAGGCCCAAATGAACTGTCCGATCGGTTCCAGTCGTAATTTTAGTTCCAATGAGATAATCCAATTGGTTCTTTTTGGAATTCTCGTTCAAATTCGACAGTCCAAATTTGCTCCCAGTTAATTTCCAACTGGGTAATGCAGTATGCCGCCGGATAAGCAAGTACTGCTTCTGGTATTTCTACGTGATTTCATGACACAAGTATATAGTTATTAGCTTTGATATACCATATGTGGCTTTATGTAAAAGTTAATAATAAAACGAAAATATATGTGTGTTAAACTGTACGTGCACAATAAGCTTAATTATATAAAAATTCCAGGCATTCTTTATCTTTGTGTTGAATACACTGAACATTGCACTGAGCTGAAAAATTTAAACAGTGTCATTGAGAAAATATTTTGCAGCACATATATACTATTAATTTCACGGTCGTAATCCCATTCACTACAAAAAGCTGACACCAAATTCTTTCTAGCTGGGCGTCGTGAGGGTATATACGTGCTTCACTTCGCTTCTTTCCTCGCAATTTTTTTCGTTTTTATTTCACCCTCCTTAGTGCTAGCCAACATTAAAAAATGCTGACCTTTTGACTCATGTCTACACTGGTTGCTGAAGACGAGCGTGATATTTCGCAGTTTATACGTTGATGGAGGCTCGCAGTCCCTTTGAAGATCCACAATCTTCTCGCAAGATGATGCACATTCTGCTCACATGTTTTCATGCTGATATTTTCAAAAATCCTGTCCAACGAATGTTTTTTAAGAAGTTACTCTTCAGATGCCATTCCCGCCATGGCGAGAGCTGGCAGCGCATGACGCTTGCAATACAGCTCTAGCGGCTGTGGTCGTACTTGGGCCCGTATCCTAAGTTTCCGTCGTCAGACATTGTTTTCAAAATTGTGGGTTGTCGTACTGGCCGAACTGGGCCGTACCGCTGCTCGCAAATTCGGCGCGGAAAGTGCGGAAGCGCATGACGCGCACGAAGCCGCGGCTCCGTTGCTATAACAACACTGCGCATGCGCAGAGAGCAGTAGAGGTGAGAAAAAAAGCATAGAGTAAGAAACTCTATGAAAAAAAGGCTTGTCAACTTTCACGCTTTCGCGCCGCTGTGTGCCATGTGCGTGTAGCCGTGTAGTGCGCTAGTGCGTGTTAGAGCAATGAACCATTTACGAACGCTAATTGTGTGCTCGAGAGCATCAGTTTGCATTTGCAGCGTGCGGGTGAGCTGTTCATTTACTGTACTTCTCGATCTTATAATTTTGCTTTAGATGTTCTTTTGCTTTATTCGCAGGGAATGAACCGAAACTTCCTTAGTATATAATTTTGCTTTAGATGTTCCTTTGCTTTATTCGCAGGGAATGAACCGAAACTTCCTTAGTATGTGCCCTTACCTTTTTTTTTTTCTTCTTTTTATAGTGTCTTGAGGCAGCAACGTTTTGTATGCTTGAAAGACTTGAGGTAGTTATAAAGATGCGATATAGGAACATTTAGGCTAATTGCTTCGGACGTTGGTAGTGTATGTACCAATGTTGATTTTGTAACGGCTTGTAGACGGTAATAATAGAAATCGTTGGCGATTGTTGTGTTCTGTTGTGCGCAGACAATCACTAAGGTGCGCAGCGCTGTTTCGATTCCACAAAGTCTCACAGAGGCTCTTGAGACTGCCGAGCTCAAACACAAGCATCACCCTGGCGCAAGAAAGAGGGTGCAGGTCAAGCTACCAGAGAAACTGCTTGTCGCAGCCGGTCGGGTTCTTGAAAGTGAGTTGCCTCCAAGCTTGCTTGCGATTAAACTGCATGACATACTGCTGAACCTGTCAACTACGATCACTTCGCACGCGTTGTGAGGTACCGATGCAATGCGCATTCACGAGAAGAGGTAGTGAGCGTGCGACTCCGCCTTACTGCCAGAACATATTACCAGCTCTTCTGTTGTTTAGCTAGGTTCACTAACAACAAGAAAAGGATGAACGCTCCGAGCTTAATTCGGAGTGAAGATGCTGCTGCACTTGAATTGGAAGTTCCTTGCCAAACTAAGAAGCATGTTAAAGTAATCTGTTAAGCTTCATACTCATTGCTTAACATGTGTGACTTCATGCCACATAAGGCACATATGAACTGCATGGTATGCAACGTTTGTTTATACACCAGAGCCTTGGC
Source organism: Amblyomma maculatum (assembly GCA_023969395.1). Taxonomy (NCBI): domain Eukaryota; kingdom Metazoa; phylum Arthropoda; class Arachnida; order Ixodida; family Ixodidae; genus Amblyomma; species Amblyomma maculatum. Next base: position 768,965 of record JAJIZL010015827.1, on the reverse strand, counting down.
TTTATTTCTAGAAGCAGTGTACATCATCAGCAGTGTTCTTAATACACTGCAGGATTGCTTTGCTTGGCTTTATTTTGTGGACTGAAGCTTTGAGAAGTGTATCCTGGGGGCATAGTCAAAGGGGTACAGATATCAAGCGTTGAGGTGCCGGTTAGTTGGTAATACATTTTGGAATAACAGCGCGAAAGACGAGGACGAAGATAGAAGGACACAAACACAGCGCTGTGTTTGTGTCCTTCTATCTTCGTCCTCGTCCTTCGCGCTGTTATTCCAAAAAGGGTACAGATATGTTTGCATGAGTGATATTTCACCCTTTGCTCACTTTTTTCATATTTCTTCCAAACTTCTTTCACTGCATTGTAGCTCAAGACATGACCCGCTTGCGTGAGGCAGCATTGTTGCTTCGTAACCAGCACTGGTCCCGCCACCTGCCCACAGAGGACGATGAGGTCAGAGCTCGGGCCATGAGCATTGAGAAGGAGCTTCTTGGAAACGGTAGGCTATATGCTGCTTTACTGCAATTTATGATGGTCGTCTGTTAGCAAAGAGACACAGTCAGTGCCAGACATGTAGCCAGGATTTCTTTCCGTCGGCACGTGCGGGGGTGCGCTTGCTGGAGTGTTTTTCTTTCTGGTAACCCAATGAGACAGGCTCTCCGAATGCTTAGCTTTTGAAGAGAAGAATGCACGACTCTAGCCATGGACAGAGGCAAAAAAGTGCCACCTGTGCTGCTCCGGCCTCACGTTCTCGGCACACCATTGTTTAATCGTTGTGTTTGACTATTTACACTATTTACAACGATGCCTTCAAACTCTTCAGACAGGGGCCACATGAAAGGAAAAGCGAGACAAGCCGTAGAGGGTCACGCTGTTTCTGTGGACTGAGGGAATGTGCTGAGCGGAGGAAAGAGGTGTCTGAACTTTTTCTTTTGAGGAGTGCCAGCGGGCTGGATGGAGGAATAAAACCGAGGCAGTAGAAAACAAAAGAGAAATAAACACGAAAATGAGGCAGCGGCTGGGAGCGATGTCAACAACCGTGGAATTAATTAAAATAACTGCAGATATCTGAACTCATTCTATAGAAACTTCATAAAAAGGGCACTCCAGGGTTCCTAAGGAATTAACTGCGCCACACGGTCCCTTTCGTGCTACAGGGAATGCTTGCCAATCAAGCTGCCAACGGGCAGCTTTTTCTTGCAGCTTCCTTCCATCTGAAAATTTCTAGGTGGCAAATAAACTTATAGAGATGGGGGTGCCCCGTCGGCGTGTACATTTCGCCGTTTCATCTAGGCCGGGGGCCCTATAGCGCCCGCCGACGCTATAAAGCGGAGGCGCTTAGATCAGTGTTAGAGGAAAATAAAGATGTACAGCGCGTGCTCGGAGCGCAGGCACGGCACGGGTTGTTCAGAATGAGAAGCCTGCCACGCTGGTCATCTTGCTCTGGTGCTCTATCGCAACAAACTGATTTGATTTGATTTGAGCTTGCATGAGGCAGATGAAGTTTGCTGCTCCTAACCTCATGAGGGGTAGTGCTTATGCCGCCCCTGCAGCGGCACAGTGACTTTATGAGTATTTAAATGGCACTGGTCAAAACCAGGTTTGAGTTATTGTGACCTGTTATAGTTGTAAAGACTATTTATTTCAACGATGCAAGGAGCACCATGGTATGCACTAGCAACCTCAATAATGAGAGCACAAAAGCTTTGGCAGTGACAATTTCTAGCGGACTGATACATACCAGTTACTGCACTGTGCATAAGAGTACATACAAACATAGGGAGATCCACAAGTTTCAATCTTTTGTGGATGGACTGTGAAACATACATAGCTTGAAAGGTCACATGAGGCTTTTCCAACAACAGTTGCTTGATATTTCAAAACAATGAAACAATGAGAAAGGCAAACATAATGATTTATTGTTTAGCTGGGAGTATTGCTCTCTTTCATGTCTCCAGTTCTGTGTCATTTCCCTTCAAGAAAACTGTTTCAGAGTCTCTTTCTTTCTCGCTAGCTGCACTGTACGCACATACTGCTGCTTTTCTGGAAACTCGTGGCCCGATTAGCGATTGCTTCCAAGCCTTGGCGAACACCTGCGAATAGCTGTAAAGTAATATGGCAGTGGCTTAGAAGTTCGTGCGAGGATAGAGGGTCTGAAAAAAATGAAACACGGTTTTACTCTGCTAACCAGCACAGTACTGTGCGAACGCATCAAATTATGAGTTATGACTCATCCAATAGACCACCCGGTCATGTCACTTGCCAACTACCGCCTGCCAGAGGCACGCTTGTGAGGAGGACCATGATATATTGTGTTCAAGTTGGCAGGGATGGGGTAAATATAAAGCCCCGCTTATAACCAAGTTGCACGAACGTTCCTCCATGGCCTAGGAATAGCACCTCTGACTGAAAGTTGGTTGCCCGAGTTGGCAGCTTCTGCCGACTAGATTACCTGATGGTGATGCACAACTTCATAAACCTGGTTAAAAAGATGGAGAACAGTGCAAAAACAGGATGAAGAGAGGAGCAACACAGCACCTGTGTCACAGGCACTGGGTTGTTTGTTTCTCTCTTTGTCTTGTTTTTGTGCTGTTCCCCATTTTTAGCAATGTTAAATTAACTAGCCTGCAACAGCATCCTCGTGAGCTTTCGCATCTAAATTTCAGAGATGGGGGGGGCAGGGAGCCCTCTCCCCACCCCCTCGCTACGTGCCTGATCAGTGCACTTGTCAGTTCTAAATATGAGGGTCATTGTAATATTACTATTCTTGCCCAGTTCTTTCCATTTCTTCATTTCCCACCATTCACCATGGGCTGAAGCAACACTACATTTCGTTCTTCAAGCAGTAACGAACAGTGATGCGAGGCATGTTGCCAAGCAGAAAATTACAAAATGGAATGGAGTTTTGGAGTTTATAGTATATAAGGGGGAAATGGGATTTCAGATTTTTTATTTCTTCATGCATTGAAATGTATTTTGTTGAACATATTAGGAATAATTTTTACTATCACAAAATTTCACTGCTGTACCTGAGAACATTGTTCTGTACTGTTTTATATGTATTCTTTTAATCTTGTTAAAAGTCTAGGGAGTACAAAAAAATGTGGCCGGAGGTTGGTTTAACATTCATTGCATTCCTACAAACAAGCTGCAGGTCAAGGCATGCCTAAAAAAATTCTTTTTGTCACACAGATTTCCAGCTTTGAATTTTTGTGATGCAGTGTCTGTTGACATATCTAGACCGCAAATAAAATTTCCTACAAGAAGTTTGAAACTAAAATTGAAAAGCAAAGAATATCCTGACCTGTGATATGGTCCTTGGAGTGCAACAAAACAAACAGATTCAAAATAGATAGGACAATCATGAAGAAATCTGCTTCGCAGGGTGAATGTCTGGTCAGAAACTGGAACACAGGAAAACGCTGATTGTTTTAGCGTTTTTTTCTATGGCTTGTGAAACAAATTTAGAGCACTTCTTGGTGGATTTCAGAAAGGAAACTTTGGGAAATAAAGCATACAATACAGTGATTTTCAGGAAAATAGATTTGTGGCCATTTTTCTCAGTTTCAAAGCTGTATCCCCATTTAGTTTAGTATTATGTTCTTGAAATTTCATGCCAAATTTAGCCACAGTGGACTCATTATTTTGAACTGATGGTTAGGTATTATCACTATCAAATGTTTTAGAAAAAGCTGGTTAATGTGAACTTTCACATAATTCAAACATATATTCTTTTCAGCCTGCTTTTTTGCTGTGCGATGTTTTCCTGATTAGAGGCCCAAATGGTCTTAATTTCTGGAGCCTTCCATTTACTTTGTCCCTTCCTTCATATCCTGAGTTGCTTTGGGCCTTTAAACCCTGTTTTAAACACTTTTGCAGTGCACATCATTTTGTATTCATGTTGAATTTCACAGCCCACCCCTCATGTAATGTCCCCGGACCTTTGGAGGAATAAATAAATAAATCATCAAGGGCCAGCAGCATTTTTTTCACCACTTGTGGCAGATTTCAGAAGAGTGCAGTCAACCAAGGTTTGCATGAGGCTGCACTTGATTGTTGTGACATCCCACGTTGACAGGAAGGAGCTGCTAATCAAGGGTCCTACTCATAGAATATGTTGCTTGCAGCTCTTGAAATGATGAGCCAAGAGGAAAGGGAGAGTGTGGAAGAAGATGTAAAAAGAGCAGTATTTGAGAAGTTGAAGCATCGAGTAAGACTTTGGAAGCCTGTCAAGTGAGTACAGAAACTATTAGTAGGCCATTGCATAGTGTTCATTGACAGGGTTTAGAGCAGAAAAATATTGTTATGCAAAGACGAAGTCGAAGTGGTTCCCCCCCTTATGTTAGTGAAAATTGATGGAAATGGTGCATTAATTTAGAAAGTGCTGCGAACATTTGTGTTGATGGAAGTGATAATATTATTGGTATTACTTCCCGTAATCCATCTGCACTGAGCAATTTGTTCTAGTGCCAGTGTAAGTGAAGTGCAGGTGAACCGCTTTTGAGAATAGTTTCTGCATGGTTTATTTTGAATACACTTGTGTGATATGTGTAAGCAGTTATGACTGGCCACATCTTTTTTTATCTACTACCTTACTGAGGCTGGCATAGTAAGTGAGCCACTCATGAAGAGCGTCGACAGGTAAAATGTTACCTGATAAACTTTTATCAAAAACACAACCACTAAGGCCAAATAAATTTGCTATGATCGGAATTGAATTACAAAGGATCATTTTAAAAGCCTGTAAATTTTGACAGTCACCAGTCATCGGAAAGTAATCTTTTCCTGCCTTTTTAACAAAACAACAGAATAACAGAACACAAATAATCTGTAGATGGATGTTTTCTGTTTGCATGAGAGGAAAGAATGGTGAGGAAGTGGCATGCATTTGTGCTACTATCCCACATAGTGTCACACTGCAATTGGTGATCTTTCTGCAAGCCTAGACAGAGCACTTCTGTGGTGTTTTGAAAGCGTCTGGTTCTTTGTGCTCATATTCAATCTGCTCTGACGCAGTCCTAAAGTTTGATGAGCGCACAGGAATTGGCAGCGTGTTCTGTTGAAGGTTTTCCAATTATAGAGTAAAATCTCTTTGCAGGAGACATGGTTACAAGAGACACTCAGTTATGAGAGACACTTGAAAATAGTTTGGTTGCTTTTCCTATGTTCGCCATGTTAACAACATCGCATACAAAAGACACGGTTACAAGAAAAACTTGGTTATTAAGGGCAACGTTTTTGGGTGCCTAGAGTAAATTCCTCTATCTTTAGAAGAGACGCAATTCAGATACACTAACACAATATGGCCGACAATGTACTGACTTGTATGCGCTTTATTTCTCGTTCCTTTTGCTTGATTCCATTCTGTTCTGGAAGTGGATGTCACACCTCGCATGGTTGCAACTATTGTTTTACTACACTGAAATTTCCGTCATTCTGCTTCTATAGTGGAAGTTAGATTGATGTCCACAGACAGACATTGCCCGCACCACTACTGTATCGCGGGTAGAGAAAGATTAAACCGGTTTAAAAGATAAAGAAATTAGGCCATCCAGATAAAGTATTTTCGATTAGAAGTTAATAAAATAAAGTGGGGAAAGCTGTTACAGCAACCCACAGCCAGGGGAGCGGAGCCGGGAAGACTTCCTTAATCTCCCCTGGCAAGCAGCAGAAGGAGTGGGACTAAGGAAAAGGAAATGGGTTGATGGGAAGGGGTTACGGGACTGGGAAGGATTGGGGACAATGAAGGAATTTGCCAAATTATACATCCAATTGAGTTGAGCTCCCTTTCGAGTCACCTTAGAGGGCGAGCGCTCGCCTTAGCCAAATGTGCGGCCCTTGGCCTCCAGGCGTATTCCAGCCACCGCAGGGCATTTGCCGGACCTTCAACCTCTGAGTCAGGTCCCTTAATGTGAGGTTACTTTTAAGGTTCTTCCCTCAAGCCAGGGTCCCTCACACCGACCCTGCTCAGGATACTAGAGAGAAAGATTTCGCCGTTGTGGGTAGTTTTCATCCCTGCTCTAAGGTACTATGCAAGTGGTTGTGAGTACTGGCTCTGACGCGCACTGGTGGATACCTTCCTCGACTTTCGCGCTGACATAGTCTGTAGGATGGTATCTCGTCCAGGGTGAACAATCCTGAAGCCCCATCCCTGCTATGCAATAATAGTTGCGGTTACTCATGGTGCTGCCTACAAAGGTATACACCTTGGGCAAATAGGGTAACTCTGACATATTTCGTCGGGCTACTAATTGCTTCCGAAGTCAGTGCTTCCACGCCTTTCCTGTACTCCTACTTGTGCTGATTGTGTATCGAGCTGTACTAAGTGCTTTAACACTCTTCCTTGCTCCTACTACCTTCTGGCCCCTTTTCAAAGCAGTGCTCAATGTTTTAAAACCTTTCTATACTTGGTGTTTATGCCGTTCCTGCATGCCTTCGTGGGCCAGCCATGTTTAGAGTTTTACTTAGTGCTTTAGCACCTTTCCACTCTCCTACTTGTTGTTGATTCATTCCAGCATGGTACTCAATGCAAAGACCTTTCCATACTAGGCGCTTCCACAACTGTTATGCCACCAGTTTATTACCAACTCTTTTGCTCTTTCGAGCCTAAAGACGAATTCCCCAGAACCAAAGCTTAGTCCATTCCAGCCACCAGGCCTCCGTGAGGACCCATTCTCTTTGGCAACTGAAATCTATGCGTTTGCCTCTTTGGCACGAAGGGGACTTTCAATTGAAGTGTCTTTATTTTACCGAATTACATGTGTATCGTCTAGACCTACTATGGACCTGCTGCCGCCGTCCCTGGCAATAGCCTAACGCTAGGCCATGGAACACTCACAGTGCCAAGGGAGTACGCTGACAGCTTCCTGGGGATTTGTCATCCCTCAGTATGGGTTCCGGTTGCACCCATATTGGCCGCTAGCTGTTGCGACTGAGCAAAGCTGGGCAGCCAAAACCATCCTTGTCACTCAACAGGCAGGGGCGTGATGTTGTGCATATCGCCAGATCTGATTCCCCCCCCCTTTTGTAGTGACAGTCGGACTCCTGCAGTGACTGTTAAGTTCAATTTACGTTAGCTTGAATTTCGGTCCCAGCTTCCGCAATGCTGGTTGGTCGCTTTGTACACCGGTAGTCAGAGCGGTTGGACTCTAGAGCTGTCATCTTTCACATGGGGCTGTTCTGCTCGATGATTCATCCGCATAGTTTTGCATCAGACACAAATTCAAATGTTTATTTAGTTGTAGAAAAAAGACAGGCACAGTAGTTACTTGCTTTTATGTTACGTTTACCTTAGAGCACTTCAAAGACATTGTGAGCAACAAGAAGGCTTGCAAAGGGAAGTGCTTTACCTTCAGATGTTCGGAAGGAAGCTCTGTACTCACAAAAAGACAAGCTGCTATGAAAGGTTTCTTTAAGTCATTCTTAACAATTTCCTGTTAATAATGTGTGAATTTGTTTATATTTGCTTTCGTGCTGGTATGCAATAAACTGGTCTAGTCTAACTCGATCCTCAGCGTTTTAAGAATATTTAGTCACAAGAGACTTTAGTTATAAGGGGCATCTTTCTTGGCTTCCTTGAGTGTCTCTTGTAACGAGGTTTTACTAATGAATACTTTATGTACTTTATGATGCACATCATATGGTTTGCCATTTGTCTTGCTGTGAGCAGATGTTTCTTTCATATCTCAGTAGCTGCGAAAGATTTAAGAGACACACCATGTAATGTGTCGGTCAGAAACTTAAATGTGCATCAGTTTTGAACCACTAATAATGCCACATTTCACCATTTCCCTCCACTGGTCGCTGTGGATTGGTGACTGCGATGACTTTAATTTTGCACGGAGGCTGCCTTGCAATCAATATTCATAGACTCATTCTATCCACCTCTTCTCCATTTTTTCGTCTGTACTGCACACCACCGGAACAAGTGGCCTCATGACAATCATTTAGAGGGTGGTCATGTCACTAATAGCGCTGCACATGTTTCATTTACTGACAGCCACGCTCGTACAGCTCTAGCTTTGAATGGTAGCCTCTCGGGTAGCTGAAGAGGGCCATATTAGGAACCAGAAAATGCTGTGCAATGGAAACCACTGATTAATGTGTGCACAACAAGGCTGGGTGAATTTATTAGAGCAGACAAGCTGAAACTTGCAAAGAGAGAGAGAGAAATAACTTTTATTGGCACCCGTCAAAAGGTTGGCGAGGATCGATTTCATGCCTTTAAGATGCCTTTTAGATATGCCTTTAAGTCCTGATCAATTATTTTGTATATGTCTCAGGCGCACTGTTATTTTAAATTCCTGGGCAGACTCCGGCCTTTGACTCATTTTACGCATAATAGACAAGTGTTTCTCAAATGGGGGTCTGCAAAACCTGCAGTCACAGAAAAAAAAAAGGAAAAGAAAGGTCGCACGATACCTCTAGCCTGGCTAGACACAGTTTTGTCGCCTCTTCCTCACGTCTTCTGCAGGTTATGCAGGCTTATAAAGTATGTGTTCTTTAGAAGCCCATTTAGCCTTGACTCAATCCCAATTCTGCTACCTCTTTGAGAAACACTGTAGTAGACCTTGCTCTCTTGACTCGTTCTGTGCATGTGCGAGGTTAGTTTTTTGTCATTGGGCATAGAAACTCTGGAAAGTAATCACTATACATTTGTGAGGCTTTATCAGCAGTATTACCACACACTTGTTCAGGTTGTACTGTTGGGAGCAACAGTTTTGTTTGCAACCTGAGCTTTACTATATTGTTTCAACACCCACTTCTGGTACTGTTAGCCGTCAGTGCAATCGAGGAAAGGACCGTTTGCATCTAAAGGCATGTCAATTTTCTCGTTTAAATTCACGATTCTTTTGCTTGGTGAAAAACTGCAAGAAGTGTCATGAAGAGAGGCAGGCGTGGCGAACGCCACTTTTTCTCCTGACAGTACCAGCGTTGGCCTGAACTAACTTAGTAACAAAGGAGAAGGGATGCTAAGAGAAAAAAAAAATTAGGATGGTCTTGTTACCTTGTTGCTTTTGTCATTCAGGATTTTCCTGACATTTATTTCTTATTTCTTTGCGTCTACATCCATCCCTAACTCCTTCCCCCTCCACACCCTCGTTTTCTCCGCATTGCTGTGGACCGCAGGATGAAAATGAAACATCGGAGCAGTGCTCATGTGTATTGCAGCTACATTTATCAAGCAGTTTTCGCGCATTGTTTGTGTAGTTGTGTAATTGGCATATATTGTGACACTAAGTCCCACACTCTTTCTGTGTCATGCAGCTATGATGAATTTGGTGCACGGACCTATCTTGTGGCACGGCTTGCTGCTGACTATGCTGTAGTCCACGACGTATTTCATGAGGTAAGAGCAGTGCGTTGATCGCAGAGTTGCCTCAGAAGACCCAGAAACCTTTAAATATGAGCTCTGGGGAGGGCTCCACCCAATTTTCGTTTGTGACAATCAATTGTTTGGCTCATAATGACTGTGTTGATTATCTGTTTGTCAGCAAAATACATATTTATTCTCGATGAAATTAGATTTTAATGTTTCGTTTTATTTTGTTAGCAGATACTTTGTAGTTGGTCTGTTGCAGTAGCCAATTAAATTTTTATATTCGAAAGTGCAATTCTCATTGGCACGGCAGCACAACGAATTCTAGCCCTACACTCATTTCATACAGAAACCGCATGGCTGAGGAGCTCCTGTAGTCATACCTACAAATGCACCACCTTGTAGCATCCACAGGTCGAATGCTACGACCCTGCTCACCTTTCTGATAAGGTGCTGTGAAAGACAGCACACGGTGCACGCTTCCAGATGATATGTGCCTATAGAATGTCTGTGGGGGGTTCTCAGCCCAGCATATAAATATTGGTAGCAATATCTTTTCATTTCAGAACTTAGAAAAAAACTGACTTTGCACTGTGTGGCTTCTTTTTTGCCCATTTACAGATTCGGCATCTGGATCCTGCATTTTCCCCTGCTTCTATCATGGACTTTGGGTCAGGCATTGGCACTTGCTATTGGTATGCTTCTTTTTTTTTTTTTTTTTTGCATGCTGATTGTAAATGAAACAATGGCAGAGTCAAAAATTAGTGGCTTGGTGAATTTCTGATCAGAGAAATGTTGATATGGTGCAGTGGTTACTGTTTAAACTAAGCAGCCCTATTCTTAAGGCCCCTGACTTTCTGCAGTGGCAAGTATTGAATTTTGCGTATGAATAGAAGTATGCATACAAGTATTGTATTCTACAGATATGAAAGTGACGTACCTTGGCAGTAGGCACGTTTGTAGACAAGCAAAACCTCAAATGAAAATGTTGCACTAACTCCAAAGTTGATTTATTTTTATTTGAAGAAATCAGTTATTCTCTTCTGCTGCGGGCAGCAAACACGACCGCGCACGATATTGCACCACTCCATCATATACACCTTCCACATTTGTGCAGCACTTCATCGGGTGCATGATTGCACCGAGCGATGAAAATATGGACTTTGTCCATGTGCAAAAAAGCATCATACTTCGATATGACCTCATCTTCAGCGTTCCCTGAATTTTGAAAATCTTGTCTCGGTCTTTTAAAATATTGCGGCGATGGGGCTATGCTAGCTGTCTGTATAGGCGGATTCGCTTTTTTTCTGCATCAATTTCTTGCAGTGAAAGCTGCTTTCCTATCTTCTTGGCACTTTTGCTGGCTGCAATCGTTGTCAGATCTCGCACAAACTTCGCAATAAGGTAATCTGCAACAAAAAAAAAAAAAAGAAAGAAAGAAAAATCTTCGCACGAATGACACGAACGGCCAACCGTCGGATAACACACAACACAGAAAGGAAAAAGGCGACCGGCTAGGCCTGCTGGCTACTGCGTAATAAACCACAGCTTTGTGCTGGCGCTAGAAGCTGGCACTAGACATGCTGATGATGATAGCTACAGCCCACTGACCATACACACAGAAACAGCAGTTTCTGTATCAAGCGAGAGCTGTGAGCTGTGGCTCTGTCAATTTTACCCTGATTCGTAATACTGATATTCCTACATTATAGAAGAAAAAATAAAATATTTACGTTATTCTGAAATATATGCTATATTGAAATTCGTAATTCTTAAATAGTTTTACATTGAAATCATAGGAAATCAGCTGGGGATTCTGAAAAATTTGTTCATTTGAAAAATTTGTTAATATAGAGTTCGTAGTAACGAGCTTTGACTGTATTTTCCTTCCCACACGCATTATAGCAGCACTCTGCTTTCATACTGAGAGGTGTGTGCACTTCGGGATTTGCGTTCAAATTAATCCTTTAGATGTGCCAGGTATTCAGTTGCTCTGATCTTTTGAAAATGTTTTGCAACGTATGGGGTGAATATACTAGGGATGCGTTAATCATTCTGTTGAAGCTGTGCCTAGAACTGCATGCATTGAAAAAAGAACAGCATGATGCTTGTTTGCGGCACGCGAAGGGTGAAATTAGAGTGCACCCACACCAGCGGTGTACTGCTTGCGAAGTAATGCACTTCACTTCGGCTTGGCGGGTGACTGTACCATGGCTAGCTTGATGTCACTATGCCTAACATGCTCTGTACTGAAGCCGCAGTGAACACACTTTGGAACTATCCGCTGCTTTTTACTTCTGATGTTGTTACCTGTCTCTGTTGATGCGATAACATTAAAATGGACGCACAACTAATTTTAATCACGCCTTCATCTCGGCAAGCAAGAGAAGCTGAAGGTTGATGTGGGCCATTGCTAAACCGTCGTGTGCCAGGCCGCTTCTTTATGCGCACATTGATGCTTATTAAATTTGATCTTTCACGAAGTGTCAGCAGAGCTGCAAAAATTTTTTGTTGTGGGAGGAAATGCTTGCATTGCTTTGTATGGCTTGCTGATGGGGAATTGAAAATACATTGCTGTGGCGGTGTCTATCTTAGAGAGCGCGATTGCTAAGACACAGTTGTATGAAATACTATCCACAAGTTTTCATGGAATCATGGGGAACTAGGGGTATTACCAGTAATGCCCCTAGTTTTTGCTTCATCAGAGCTCACTCTTTGTGTGTTGGCATATTTCAGGGCTGCGAAAAATATCTGGCCCAAGTACTTCCAAGAGTACTATAGCATCGACATCTCTAACCACATGCATAACCTGGCAAGGCTTCTGGTCAATGGCAAGTACTACTATCTTTAATGTGCTCTGGTCTGGTTATTGCTTTGCTGACTGGTGTTCATTTTTTCCCCTGGAAAGCCGCAGTTATGTGGGTACCAAGAATGAATTATGAATGATGAAAGTAATTCTCTAAATTGTACTTTCAAATTCTCTGCAGCATAGTTAACTATTTTGACCAAGAACTCATTATTAGAGGTGCTTGCTTTGAGTACGCTATAGCAGCTTTCCTAATCCATTTGACATCATCATCGACACCATGGGTTAGTACCATTTGGAAGTAAAAAAAATTATACATTGAAGTTCAAATTCTTAAGCAGTATGCATGTCTTCATGTGTCTTTGTCTCCATGTGTGTCAGTAGTTTTTCGTGTGAGTACTTTATAACTTTATGTGACATTATAAGAGAGAGGATGGAAGGCAGCTTGGTTTCAATAAGCTCATCTGGGTATATTACCTTTCAAAGAGCACCGTTGGTCTAGTTCTTTCAAACTGATCAGACTGGTTCTCTTGACTGTGTGTGCCTGTTCAGTTTGAGCGGTAAAGCTACATGCTTAGTAAGACATGCTTTGTTTTTAAACTTCAGTCATATGTCTCAGGAGAGGTTAAACGGTCTGGCTTGTGTCTATAATGCTATCATCACTGATTTAGTGCCATGTTGGGCACACCTTTAGGTAGTGGTGTTCAATCGAACCTGGATCTATCAAGTTTGAAGGGAATTGCGGAGTAGTTTGTAATGTATAGATATTTTGATAAATAAGACATGCCAGCAAATGAGCTTCTCTATAACCCAGAAGCCCGAATATGATGCACCCACGCTAGCTGCGCACTTCGTGTAGCAGCACGACATGCTGCCCGCCAGTATGCTGGCAGAACATCACTTGTTGTGAATGGTTTGGTTTATGGGGTTTAACGTCCCAAAGCAAGTTGGGTTGTGAGAGATGCCGTTGTGGAGGCCTCCAGAAATTTCGACTACCTGGGGTTCTTTAATGTGCACTGACATTGCACAGCACACGGATGCCTTGCTTTTCGCCTCCATCGAATAGCAGCCGCTGCAGCCGGGATTCGATCCTGAATCTTTCGGCACAGTAGTCGAGCGTCCTCACCACTGGGCCACCATAGTGGGTTCGTGGTGAATGTGCAACCCACGAGGCAAACAAGTCCCTCAGTGTGCGCACCCGCGCACTGAGCTGCACCTCGTGGCAGGCATCGGAAAGGGGGGTGCATCTTCATGTGCCACTCTATGGGCCAGTATGGAGTGTAAGCGATTGCGCTGCTCGCGTCTTTCCACGTGGTGGCTCACTGCGTACCTACACCGAACGGTAGTTTGGGAAGCTCGCTCTGTTACTGGTGCGCTATGAATGCGATAATAGGTATCTGAATTGATAATAGGGTACAGCTTATTTTTGACGCTTTCTGCAGTGACTAAGGTCACTCAATAGTCAGAGAATAAAAACTAGCCAAGGGACGAGGACGAAGAAAGGCGATGTACACACGGAAGCTTCCGTGTGTACATCGTCTTTCTTCGTCCTCGTCCCTTGGCTGGTTTTTATTCTCTGACTATGTACCAACTGACCCAAATTTCAACCCTCCGTCACTCAATAGCCACAACAAAAATTCGGTAATCCAGGCTGCCTTCATCTGATGATGAACAGTGCACCAAATGTCAGTTACCAACATGGCAACAATGTAGCGTTAAAAAGGCAGGAACACCAAATTTTAATGCTGTACTTTTATGTTGTAAATTGTTCATAACAATTCTGTAAGCACAGAGCAATGTGTTAGAATCCCAAAATCACATTATGTAATATATTATCGTATTATTAGTGCACATTTTGGTCTCAGTTCGTAGTTGCCACGTTTTTACTTGACGTCAAAAAACAGAAGACATAACATTGATATGTCACGTGGGTCAAAATCTCGTGACATCAACGAGTAGACGCGTTGTCTGCTCTGTTTGCAGTGGGATATGCTCTCATGGCGGAGTCACACTGCGGGAACAGCTGGTAAACTGCATCCGTAAACATGATGCTTGCGTCGTTTTAGCGATCCTGTCATGCCGTGCCAACACGAAATATTCTGAAACATGCCGTTGTCGCCTTCGAACAACTGTCACAGACTTGGCTCTCCGACAGCTTGTTGCTCGCAGCAGTGCTGATATGTCGGTTAGATGTCTCATCACCGAGTCTCATCTTGAAAAGTCATTTTCTTGAGCTTTTTGAGAATATTCTGGTGTCTGTGGAAGTGCTTTCAGCTTTTGTCTCCTCTCACAGCATCAGCGCAGCAGAAATTCGGTATAACTAAAGGCCTGAAAAATAAGGCCATCATGGAGGGTTCACTATGAACAGCCATTTTTGTTTAAGATTTAATACCAGATAGTTTTGAACTTGAACTGCTGCAGTTCCTGACAGCTCTTCTTGAGAGTTGTGCAGCTGACTGGCTAATCCTTTTGTCCATGAGCCAGGCCAAATTCGGGCTTTTTTTTTTTTCCCATAGACAAGAAGAATGGTCCCACACTATAACACAAACGTTCCTAGAACAGAGTTGGCTGCCAATGCCTATAGGCTGTCGGCCATTCACACAGCGCTATTCGAAAGAGAAAACGGAGCCATGCGGCAGTATTTTTGTTGAGGTGGGTTTAAGACATTGCCTGTATTGCTATGAGTGCATAACATTTGAAGAGAAAAGGGGCTCGAAGATTTCGTGGCGAACACAGTCGCCTTCTGATCTCAGTAGGCCTAGAAAATGATGTATTTCGGTATTAACAGATATTCCTTTTACCGGTGATTGTTTCTCAGCATTTTTCAGTTAAAACCGGAAAGCAGATGGCCTAGGTATAAGTAATAATTCGATATATGCAAGTTTAATATATCCGGGCTTGACTGTTGTTTCAGTATAGCAGAGCTCATTTGATATGTTCCCTTACATGCGCACTGGTACTCATTCGGTGGTACGTTTTATGAACGTGCTGCCCTCTTCTGGTCATTGTTGCTTGAACAGCATCTGTGGTCAAAATATATGTTTGTCATATTACAGTTGAACCTGGACATATGGAACTTGAAGGGAACCGAAAAATAGTTCAATATTTCGATAATTCAATATTCATAAATCGGGCTTGCGATTGTGAAAGATGACACCGTATTTGTCGCGTAATCAACTCACTCTCACAATAAACCCACCCCACCCTACTTTTGCTGCCGAGAATTCAAAAAAATAAATAAATAAAACATGTTAGTCGGTGGCGCGTCTCTCCGTTTCGGCCGTCGCATCCAAAGCGCATTTATTGGCGGCACGCCATGATGCTGCGCAGCGACTATCGTTTGCCCATACTTTTGACATTAGCTCCTGCGGTAGTGGGGAGTGAACTTAGCGGAGTGCCTATGATGGCTTTATTGCACAAGCCTGGTTCAGTTTATCATGCCGCGCTTGGGGCGGGCAGCGCCCACTGCCATAAAATCATTCGAAAGCGTGTTAGCATCAAATACCATTTTAAGCGAACAATTTTGAAAGTCGGTGTCATGATCGCCGCTCATCACGTGCTTTCTGTGATTCATAGATGCAAGGATGGACGAGTCTCGAAAAAAAACAAAATCCCGCTTTTTGATGTCCGCAGCTGTGTCCGACATTTCGTCTTCCACGAGCTGAGCTTGCTTGTCTGCACATGAATAGTGTATGCTGCTTCGAACGGAGACCGGGAAAGAGGGAGGAAGGCGATAGAAAGCTCGGCAGCTTGGGCACACCCTTACACTTCGCTCTATCTTGTTGTTTCCCCTCCCTTGAACACCACGACTGCATTGACTGCATCTGCTTTGTACTGGTCGTTGCCAAACAGGTTTCCTCTTTTTTCTTCACACACATGGCTTGCAAACGTCACTTGCTGCTGCATGGTGAACGATCACCGCATATGCGTGCGCCTTTGGGGAAAGGGCGCGGCGCTGTTCTAGACTGGCCTTCGCCGAACCGGTTCTCTCTCACTCCTTCCACGCATGGCTTGAAAACGTCATGAAGCAAACGGCCGAGGGTGATGTGATCGTCTCTGGGGAAGGCGCACCTTCCAATGTGTGGTGCGGAATTTGATATATCGAACGACAGGTGTAATTGGAGTTTGATATACGACGCAGTTTTCTTCTAATATTTACATTGGATTTTCAAGGGGATATTTCATCTGTTCGATATAACCAAAATTTGAATTATCTAAATTTGATATATTCGGGTTCGACCGTAGTATATAGAGAGGGTGTTACATGTGCAAGTTCAAACAAAAACACATTTCAAAGAGCAAAAACTGTGTGAATTTTCTTTTTTGTTGGTGGCCTATGTGTTGAAGGGGGTTTTGTGTTCTTTTAAATTAGGAGGCAACACCAAATCGGAACTGAAGTTGCCATCCTTTTTCCAACGAGAGTTCCTTCCAGCTACAGATGCGGTGACTATTTCTCTTTTATTTACTTGTTCAGCCACTTTATGTTCCTACAGGTATAGATAGGTTAACTTGCGTTCTGCTTCAGTGGAAATGCCGCAGTTAAGCACCCTAACTACTGAGCTATCTGGCGGGTCAGGTGATGTGGCAGTAGAAGCAGGGCAGGGGTGTGCTAGCATATACTTTTTAATGCATTCATAACTTACACTTTTTTTTTTTTTCATATGAAGTATTTGGTAATGAACCATGGGTGCTGTAACATATATTTTTATGCTGAAACATTGAACTTTGTTGAAGTGTGAGCGTTAACAGAGATACGTCTTGCCTAATTTGATTGGTCAGATGTGCTGAAAATGGTATGGCTTTGTTTGTGAGAAAATGGCTACATCATTATAATTGCTGAAGGTGTAGCATGGAAGGGTGTGTCCAGTGCACTGAGCACTGAGATTGCTTTCACAGTGGCGAAACATTGGCACTTGTCAGAGCCAAAAAGCACTTGCGTAATATCTCGTACTGGCATGTAAAAACGCCAACTGTCATGTGGCATGATACAAAGTATAGGGCACTGCAGTGGCATGATTGGCGTGCCTATTGCGTCGGGCTGCACCAGAAGATAAAGCCTTCTACATGCTGCTCCATTATGACAAAACACAAGTGATCTATGCCAAGCCTGTGTCAGAAGTCTGTATTTTAGAATGAAGTTGTCGAGTGCCTGCCGCATGTAACCTCTACATCTCTGTTAGGTGGCACGAGCGGAAAACCTAATTTTTTTTTTCAAATCCTTCACCAGTTCTTTTTTATCTATATGGGTGGGATAAAAAGCCAGCTCAAGGGAAAAAGATTTCTTGAAATTGCTGACCGGCAGCAATAAGAGCAGGAGCTTCCTCTGGTTCCTGTAAGAAAATGCTTCACACAATTTCCTGTAGTATGCTTTATGGCAAGTTTTCGAAATAAATAAAAATAGAAGTCAACTTAGCGAGTTTTCAGATGGGTATTTTTGACGTTCAGTATTTTGAGTCACATTGCCGATTGATAAAATTTTAAATAGGTACTACTTACCTTTAATGTTGACGCCCTTCGATTTTGCAATATAATATTGTATGGCTTAGCATAGGGAAACTGCGGCAATAAGCACTACTGAACAGTAGGGAAATGGGGAGGACTAGTGCAACAGAAGGGAGCCCAAAACGCGTGCAGATCTGCCAACTGCAGTGCCTTTGTTGTTATCGAAGTGATGTGCTTCGTCTTCTTCAGACACTCCAATATGCCCTTAAGATCAAAAATGAAGAAGCTGGTTAGTTCAGTTTAGCTTAATAATCATTGAGCTCTATAACATATTTAGTGTCCGCCTTGCTGTACAACCCACCTGCGTAGACTGCACCAACTTATCTCTCACAATTTTTAAAATACAAATCTACAAACATAAGAATGTACCCTGTACGAGACTGAAACATGAAACGAGCTCACATTATTCTACTTGAAAGCAGCAGGGTCTAGTTTTCTTTTTTCACTGTCTCATCTTTCTCACTTCGTCCCACAGTGGCTGCTGTTTCTT